>CAKNYM010050153.1:122815-142386 GCA_932195095.1 Andricus curvator | reverse complement strand
TTGGTAAATTCCATGTTCAAAGTCAGAACTATAATAATGATTTTAGAAAATTAACGGTTCCAAGTCAGAATTATAATTCTTCTCGAAAATTTCCTCTTCCAAGTCAGAATTAGAATTCTTTTGGGAAATTCCTTGTTCCGGATACCAATTATAATTTTTTCCGGAAAATCTCTGATCTAATTCAGAATTGCGTATAATTGCTTCGGAAAATTTCATGTTCCAACTCAAAATTATAATTTTTCTTGAAAATTCACTGTTCCAAGTCAGAATCATACTTCATTATACTTCTTTTTTAAATCCAGGTATAATTCAGAATTATACTTCTTTTCGAAAATTCCCTGAACCAACTAAAAATTATCGTTCCTTTCAAAAACTCCGTGTTCAAAGTCAGAACTATAATAATGCTGTTAGAAAATTCTCTTTTTAAATTCAGAAAAGCCGATAGATACATATTACGAGTTTGAGTGTACACCGGATTTCAAAATTTCGAAGACTTTAGAGATTTAAAAAGATAACAAAAAACTGCAAACAGCATCACGTGTATCATCATTATCGACAATGAAGTCTTTTTCATTGCTCGTTTCGTGATTAAATAAACTAAGAGTAATAAAATATCAAACCTTTAATATTGACTTGAGTATAATCTAATGAAAAATCCCGATCACTGAATCAAATTAAATCGGTCACATAGATACGCTGAAAATGATTTGAAATTGTTTAAAAATGTAAACACTTGCAAATTTACAATTTCAAAATTTGAAATATCCCTTTGAATTCTATGAAAATACCTTCAATAATAAAATTTTTCTTACAGGCTTGGGACGTAGGCAAATTTTTGACACTCAAAGAAGTCTACACCACCGGCTACATAATTTCTGCTGTGAGTGCTATTGCAGCTCTAATAGTTGCTGGTATGTAAGTGAATTTGAATCGCCAAAAAAAACGCATGAATTAAATTCCTACGTTTCAAGTTAATTAAACACCGAATTGTACTAAGGAGAATAAAGTTATTTATTAGAAAATATTATCAACGAGGGACATTTCATTCAGAACATTCATTAAATGACATTAACAATTTTACATAGTCGAGACGAATGAGCACTGCGTCTTTTTGGTTTCTAAGTCTAGAGTAGAAAAATAATAAATAAAAAGATGAATTTTCTTTCATACTGCAACTCATAGAACCTAAATACCTTAATTTTCAGTTTCAATTCATAATATTTAAACGAATCCTTCAAGAGAAGAGTCCATGAATTTCTTGTAAATGCTCATAAATCTCGCGACGAATGCTTCCAGGTGAAAAATTGCTTTTGAGCCACGATGCATCCTGTGCTCGTATTCTGCGGCGACAGTGGCGATCTCGATTTTTAATTGCAGATCACAATTTTTTATACTCTCTTGTAATAAGCCCTTGAAAATGAGATCACAGGGAATGGCGTGAGTTAATAATTCGTAGAGTCTGTTGCGAATTTCGAGGAGTTTCTTGGGACTTTGCTCAGCGACCATCAAATTCGCGGTGTTGCGAATATAAACTTGCCAGTCGGGTTCTGTAATCTTTTGATCAGATGTGAATGGATACCTAAAAGGGGGGAAATATGAAATAGATATCGTAAAGTAGTCATATTATTAAAAAAGAACATTATTATTCCACAAAATTAATATTTTATACTAACTGTTCGACTTTGCAAGCTTCCAACATAAGTATCGCCCGCCTCAAATTTCTGCCGCTAGTTTCTGCGACTCTGGTGGCGAAATCATCAGATAAATTGAGTCCCTCGCGTTTGATGATGGAATGCAGGATACTTTTTATTTCGGGTACTGTTGGGGCGGGAACTCGAATTCCTAAACATCTCGAACGAATTGCGGGAAGGACTCTTGAAGTGGAATTCGCACAGAGAATTAAGCGACAGGTCGAAACATATTTCTCCATCGTTCGACGCAAAGCGTGCTGTGCATCCTTCGTGAGCTGATCTACATTCGTCAGCAAGACAACTGAAATCAATTTTATTAGTAAGTTTAATTCGATTTTTATTTTATTTGCATTAATGGCTTTCCTGTCTTATTGATAGTAAATTTTACTTCTGCAGCACTGATGTTACTCCCAGACTTCACAGCTCGAAATGCTCTTAAAACAGGGGAAATAAGGTGATTTTTCACGAAAATACGGGAATAATAGGGGAATGACTTCTTTTAAACTAAATTAATGTACACTTGCACATATACCATATTAAAATAATTGAATTTTGAACCAAAAAAGTTTAATTTTCTACCAAAAGAGATGAATTTTCAACGAAAGAGTTTTCAAGCTAAAACGTCGAAGAATTCAGGAAACAGTTGACTTTTAAACCCGAAAAGATCAATTTCCAATCAAAAAATTAATTTTAAACCAAATAGTTGACTTTTCAACAAACAAAAAATTAATTATCAACCAAACAGTTGCATTAAAAACCAAATAGTTCAACTTGCAAACAAAAGGGAGATTTTTCAACAAAATAGTTCAACTTTTAATCAAATTGTTGACTTTTAAACCCGAAAATATGAGTTTTAAACCAAATGGTAGAATTTTTAAATAAAAAATATTAAACTTCAACCATACACGGAGAAAAAAATCGCACTGTTATAGCAGGCTGAGCTCTTAATAATACAGCACGGAACTTCATGTGCGAAATTGGTATGAATTTCTACCAATATTGGCATCAGGCTAGACATTTTTAGCATTAAATGTCCTATACTATAAAAGAATCAAGCGCATGCCGTTATTGCTAGAGTCACATGCCCTTAGAGCAGTTGTGCCTTGCGAAAATAGCTCGAACTTCGCCTTGCTACGGTTGTAAGAAAACTCATCCTATTAGAGTATGAGTACTCTTACAAAAGAGATATTAGGCCACGCCTACCGGCGCTTGCGCGTGGTCTAATATCTCTTTCGTAAGAGTACTCATACTCTAATAGGATGAGTTTTCTTACAACCGTAGCAAGGCGAAGTTCGAGCTATTTTCGCAAGGGATATCGGCTTTAAAAGCATGAAGCTTTGTACTTTTTTAGGATAAAGGGATTCTTGCTTAAAATGAATGAATTTTGTACCAGGACAGCAAGAATGAAACCTGCGGCAAAAGCATGACTAGTGTTCTTACTATTGTAGGCATATTTTTTTCTCCGTGTAAAACAGTTCAACTTCCAACAAAATAGTTGAATTTTCAAGCCAAAAAGATGAATTTTTTACAAGAAAGTTAAATTTTTTATTCAAAAGGACGAATTTTCAACCCACAAAGATTAATTTTCAACCAAATGGTCGAATTTTCAAACAAAAAGATTAAATTTTAACCATAAACAGTTGCATTTTGCACCCAAGCTGAATTTCAGAGCCAAAAAGAGGAATTTTTTAGGACAGTTGAATTTTCAACAAAAAAGTTATTTTTCAACATAAGAAGATGAATTTTCTATACAAAAAGACAAAAAAGTTACAATTTCGACCAAAAAATATGACTTTTTAACCAAATAAATGAGTTTTTAACAAAATAAATAAAATTTTCTAACCAAATAATGGAATTTTCAACCTACAAAGATGAATTTTCCACCAAGAAAATTAATTTTCTATCAAAAGATGAATTTTCCAACCAAAGAAATGAATTTTCAAAATAATAGAATAATGAATTTAAAAAAAGGACTTTTAAGAAAGGAGTCAAAGTTGCAACCAAGTAGTTGAATTTCCAAAAACAAATTAATTCTCAAAAAAACATTTAATAGCTGATATTTCATCAAAAAAATACTTTAATTTAAAATAAAAAGCAGTTGAATTCTCAAACCAAAAATACGAACTTTCAGCAAGAGTTGAATTTTCAACCAAGAAAGATTTGTCTGTCATGAGAGAAAAAAATTGCAATCAAATTGTTGAATTTTGAAGACCAAACGCGAATTTTCTACAAAACAGTTGAATTTTAGACCCGAAAATACGCGAAAATATAAAATTTCAAACAAACAGTTGAACTTTCCAGCAAAAAAGCCGAATTTTCTACAAAACAGTTAAATTTTCAATTCAAAAATATGACTTTTCCACAAAAAAGTTAATTTTTAACAAAATAATTAAGTTTTCAACTAAAAGCGATCAATTTTTAACCAAAAATAGAATGGTTAAATTTTCCGATCAATGAATTTTTAGCCAAAAATTAAATAGTTAAATTTTCAATTAAGAAAATTAATTTTAAACGAAAAAGAAATGAATTTTGAAGAAACTAGTTCCATCTTCAACAAATAATATCAATTTTTAATAAAGGAGTTTAATTTTCAAACAAATAGGTGAATTTTCGACCAAAAAATATGACTTTGTAAGAAAATAGTTGAATTTTCAACCAAATAGTAGTAGAATTTGTAACCAAAAGAGATGAATTCACAACCAGAAATATAATAGTAGACTTTTCAATTAAAAATAATGAACTTTCAACCAAAATAAATGGATTTTCTTATTGAGCTCTACTAACTCAGTTTGCATTTAAGCGAAAAAAGAGAAAAAAGGGAAATTTTCTTGAAAATAGGGAATAAAAGAGGAATTGTTTTAAAACGGGGAATAGGAAAAAGAGTGTGAAGTCTGTACCTACACCTATCATTAAATTCTCGTCGTTAAAAAAATTATGCGACACTTAAAATTCTTATGTTGGCGCTAATAATATTAGAAGTTTACAAACTATACAATCAAAATTTTGAAAAAATGGTATCTTTATGAAACAACTTAATTAAATTAGAGTTTCTTCAAGTTTTACCGAGTTGACTGAAAAATTTAATTTACTTATTTTTTGTCATATATATGATTTATACCTTTAAATTCTCTTTGGCCAGTGGGATCAATTTGATGTGTTTGTGCTGTTGTTTTTACAAGATCCATTATCACTACTCTGTCGTAAATTCCAACGTCACTGGGATTTACTTCAATGTGATAGTTACTGCTTATTGTCATTATTTCAAGCTTCTTTTTAGATGGAGTCTGTAAAAGTGTGATATCAAAAGACATTTAATTTGTAATATAAAAGTCTTAAAAGAAAAAAAACATAATGTAACCATAAAAATTAGAAAATTCAGGATGTCTACTCAAATCCTGGAAAAAAATTCGCTGGTAATTCCAGGTCTTTTCCATGTATCTAAATTCTTCCAGCTATAATTTTTCTTATACCATTCAAGTATGTATTAAGTTAAATTTAATTGCAACAAAATCGGAATGTGTACAGATAAGTTTTCGCAATTTTATTATAAATAATGTTTTTACAAGCTTGTAAATGTACATAATTAAAGAATATTCTTAAATATATGAATTATCACCATCGAATAAAAAAAAATAATACTAAAAAAATAATTATTAATTTCTTAAGTTTGTCACTACAGTCGATAAATTAAAATAATAAAAATAAAAATTACATATTCGTTTCTTTAAAAATCGTGTTCACGAGATCTCGCGTACATTGTTGTTGAAAAACCTGATTGGTTGCACGGTTGCATCCTACGTGAATATGACTTTTAGTGGCTGCATTCAGTTTGTTCTTTTAAATTTTCTGGAATTTTGTAAATCACAATTTCCAATTCAGGAATTATTTTATTTCTGAAAACTTATTTATAAAAGAGAAAATTTAAATTGTAAATGGGTTTTTAATAATAAAACAACAATTATGTTCTTAAAATTTTGGCATGTGTTAAAAAATTACAAAAGGATTATATTCATAGCCCATTAACTATATTCAATGAGGTTATATGTATTTATCTGCTAATAAAGATTACGAATTTTCTGCAAAATCAATTTAGTAAATCAAACATTCCAAATAAGTAATTGTACTCCCTGATAAAATTGATTTGTGAATGTTTCTAAACATAATTGATAAAAGAGGAAATTTTAAATGTAAATGTTTTTTAATACCAAAAAATAATCCGGTACCGACAATAAGATTTCTAAGAAACTTGTAAATTATTTAGGCTTTATTTGTAAGTTTTGAAGATTTCAAAATATGTCAAAAAAGATTCCGGAAGATTTTGAGAATTTTGTTTATTCTGCAGAATTTAAAAACTTTTTATGATAACTGAATTACTTCAAAAGATATTTCGAAGCTTTAGACATTTTTAAGAGATTGAATGATTATTTAAATCTTGAGAAGATTTCAACAAATTGAAAAAAGTAGATTTTTGAAGGTTTCGAAAAAATAAGCATTTTAGGAAGAAGGTTATAAGGGAATAAAAAATGTGTCCTATGATTCCTGAGAAATTTCAAATTATTTCTTATTTTGAATGATGAATGTTGAGAGAAAATCAAAGATTTCAAAATTTTTTTAAATGTCAACAAAATCTGGAAAATTTTAAGGCAATTTCTTTAGTTTTTAAAGATTTTAGGAAAAGTTTGAATCATTTTAACTGGTATTTAGAAGCTTTGAAAACATTTTAAAAATACTTCAAAATTTGAAACAAAATGTAGATTTTTGAAGATTATGAAAATTGTAAAGCTTTCCAAAATTGTCAAAAAAAATCTTTGAATATTTTAAGGCAAATTTTTTTATTTTGAAAATTTTTCCAAAATTTTGGAAATAATTCAAGTCAGTTTAAAAGATATTTAGGAATTTGAGAATTTTCGAAGAGATTAAAAATATTTCAAAACCTTAAACGATTTCCGAAAACTTATAAAATATTTTTTAATTTCTTTCAAACTTCTACAAGTCCTAAATATCTTTTCAAATGACATGATTTTTTCTTGAAAATGCTATCAAATCTTATAAAATGAAAAAACTTTCTTACATATTTTCAATATAATAATAAATAGTTGCTCGAAACTTTTATTTTATATTCAAAATGATTTTTCCCCTCAAATTATAATTTGGTTGAATTTTATTTTCGTTCTTGACTAAAAAATGCAACTATTTTGGTTGAAAATTAATCTCTTTTGGTAGAAATTTAATTCTTTTTTGATTGAAAATGCAACTGTTTAGTTGAAAATTCCACTTTTTTAATGAAATCTACTCTTATCGATTTTAAATTGAAATCATTTTTAGTTGAAATATCAACTGTTGCATTTTTCGTTGAGAATTCATCTTTTTTGGTTGAAAATCAGCAACTTCGTTGAAAGTTGAACTACTTTGTTAAAAATTAATTTTTGGTGTTTATGAATGATAATTTTAGTTAAAAAATCATCTCTAGTAGATAATGTAACTATTTCGTTGAAAAATGGTCTTTTTGGTAGAAAATTAATATTTTTGGGTTAAAAAATTAAAATGCTTTGTAGAAACTTCGTCTCTTTTGGAAAACATTCAATCTTTTTCGGTTTAAAATCCATTTGGTTGAAAATCAATCTTTTTTGGTTGAGGAATCCACTATTTCGTTGAAAAATTCTATTTTTTGGATGCATTCAAATGGCCTGGTTTTAAAATTTTAATATTTTTGGTTGAAATATCTATAATGTGTTAAATTTTTTGTTGACAATTAATTGTTTTTGGTTGAATTTTCCTGTTCAAATCGAAAAACTACTCGTGGACATAGTGCGCGATCGATGCCATTAGTGTGAATAAAAAATTAATGAAAATTACAAAACAAATTTGATTTAAATCATTGCTAATCCAGTACTATGAGGTTATTTTTACGAAAAAAAATGTTACTTAATTTTATATTAAAATTTAAAACAAAATTCCCTGACATTTTCAGGGTTCTCTAGGTATATACAAATTCCCTGACAATTCCAGATTTTCGAGGTGAGTAAATAAATAAATCATAATACTAAAAACATAATTATTAATTTCTTAAGTGTTTTTCTGAATTTGAATAACAATTAAAACAAAAAAATCATTACCTCAAATTGCATGCTTTCCATTCGTACTCTTTCTGCTCCACTTCCATAAAGTTCTTTAATTATACACATTATTCTAGTCTTCTTGCCAGCACCAGGTGGTCCATAAATCAGCAGATGAGGAAAATCTCCTTTTTGAACCTGGAAACAAAGTTTTTTTCAAATAAAAAATTGATCTTAAACGGGTCACAACTACTATTGATTATATTATGAATTATATTATACAACTGTAATAATGATTAATATTAAACTATGGGATGATTACGGGCTTAAGAAGATAAGTATTATTAAATTGAACACAATATTTACCATTAAAGATGCAACGAAAGGAAAAAATTACAAACTACTAAAAAAAAGTAGTATCACGCACTTTATAAACAGACTGACATTTGTATACCTGTTTAATTGAGGAAGTTTTGAAGAAAGAAATATTGAAATGAAGAAAAATAGTATCTTATTTATTAATTTGTAATAAATATAAACTGATATAAATTAAATAAAAAATCAATTCGAAAGGGCGCGAAACATCAATTTTATGGCGGGCTTCAAACTTAACCTCAAAATTGTCAAATGCCAAATTAAATAATAAATACCATGTTTTTCAGGTTCTCCGCCTGTTGAGTATGATAATCGAGTTTACCAAGACTCGTTGGTCGATATTTATCTACCCACAAACTCATTTTGTGAACAAAAATGAGTAAAAGTTGATTTTTTATACAGTGGATCTCCTCGATCCACACCACACACGATTCAAACGCTCAACTGGCGAACAGCTGATGCACACCGCACTGCGCATGAGTAGCACCACTTGATCGCGCGCTTATTTGAAATGATTTCCAAGTGCAAATCAATTTTTTCAATGTATAATACTTATAAAGTACAAAAAAAATATTATGAATGTTTTAAAATCTACATTTGCGAAAAAAAGGTATTTCTTCCTTTGAATTAAAAATCAACACTTAATTTGTAGAGAGTAAAATCAAATAATTAATTTACCTTTGACTCTAAAAGACTACTTTGTGATCCGAAAATTAGGTTTATTAATTCGTCAATGAATATTTATTATAAAAAATTAATTGACACTTTGAATAATATAAAAAGGCATGCCATTTACATTTAATGAGATTATTAGAATTTTCACTTCTTAACATTAAAACTAAGAACAATTTAAAAATCCATTATTAAACAAATGTTTTAATATTAAGAGTTTTTCAAGTTTTTAGAACGATAATTAATAATTTCGAATTGAAAGCACTTGAAATTAAAAAAAAAAAAAACTTATTACACGATTTTGAATAGAAATTTTTTTAAATCAAACAATTTTAGATTAGGTAAACTTTTGTAAAAGGACAATATTTCAAATGAAATTAAAAGGAATTGAACTTGTATAATTTTTAAACCAAAGCATTTGAAATTGTATAATTTGAAAAAATTAAGTCTCAAAATTGAAAAATTTCAGAATAAAATTTGGAAAATTTGACAATTTCTTGAGAGACGAGTTAAAATCGTACCATTTCTAATTCGAAGTGTTTTAAATTGAATAATTTTATTTTCAATTTAAGAATCTCGAAATTGAATTATGTAATTCAGATGAATATAATGAAATTAGGATAATTTCAAACTGCTCAAAATTGAGTAATTTAACATTAGAATTTGGAAAACTGGATCATTTAAAAATCAGAGGAAATCAAATGGTATTTTTTTCGAATTGAAAGGTTTGAAAACTTTTTATTTTAAATGATTTTGATATCGAAGCGATTAAAATTTGACAATTTGAAATTAAAAACTAAATTGAATTTTTTAAGGTCAAATTTGACTTGAGGTTAAGCTTTCTGAAAAATTATAATTTAATATTAAAATTGATTAGACAAATTTTTTTAAGATCTAAAAATAAATTCACCGTCATTTTCACAATTAAAAAAGGAGACATTTCCAATTATGAATCCTTAAACTTCAGAGAATTCTGAATATTCAAGGAAGTTAAGGGTTTAAGGATCAGGAATTCAGAGAATTGAGTATATTCAAAGAATTCAAGGATTTCGAAGAATTTAAAGGACTTTATAACATTTAGGAAATTTAAGGAATTCATAAAATTGAAGGAATTGGCGGAAGAGTTCAGAAAATTCAAGGAATTTCAGAATATTTAATGAATTCACAGAATTAAAAGAATATCAGGAATTCATAATATTCAAGGATTACGAAGAAGTGAAGGAATTCAGAATTTTCAAAGATTTCAGGGAATTCAGAGCATTTAGGTAATTCAAGGAATTCAGAGAATACAAAGAATTTCGGGAGTTCTGAACATTATTTTTACTTTTTTTTGTATGATAAACTAAGAAGGTTAAAGACTCCACTCCTGCTTGTGATTGACAAATAGTAATAGATTTTAAAAATTGATTTAATTATTTTTACTGAAACGAATATCAGAAGTCATAAATGTTGAAGGCTTTTTCTTTACTCCGAGTATTCTAATTCATGAAAAACTGAAACGTTATTAACTCAAACATAAAATTAAAGGAACATAGTAAGTTAAACATATTTATTTGAAAAATATTATTTTCCAATTATTAATTTAATTTTATTATAGAATTGCAAAGATTCAAAATTTATCTCAAAGAACTTCATATATGACTAATGCGATTCTAAATTTTACATAATAAAGCTAACCAATTAAAAAAAGGAATAGGAAAACAAAAACATCTGTGCGAACTAACATCATGCTGCGAACACTTGTCCATTATTATTATTAATAATACTTCAATTGGATAATAAAAAAAAACATTTAAAATTCAAGAAACACAATTTTATATGATTTATCTAATAAGATAAATGTTAACTGTATTAACTTTACCCATCAAAGAAACACCTGTAAAATGTGTTTTTTTTTTTACTTGAAAACCTTAACTAAAAAGTATCCCAAAACTTCAAGTTAATCGTATTAACGGAATTTGTAAAAAAAACATACAATTTACGAAAAAGTTAAACTTTATTCAATCATGGTATAAAACGAACTTAAATTACAATCTTATATTACATTGTTCCATCACTTTTGTGATGAAAAATTTAAGATATTTAGTGACTATTCAACGCAAACATTCTAGGTTTCACCCCAAAAGAAAAACGGGTTTAATACGTATAAAGGTACTTGAAACACTTTAAATTAGGAACATCCAGACCCTTGAGCATAGCACGCTTTGGTCGTTTAAACTTTTTTCTTTCCAGAAAACAACCTACTTAAAATTATTAACGTTTGTTCCGAAAACTGGAGTCGCTTTCTCCGAAGATTTGGAACCGAACTGATAAGTCGAAGGTGGACCAGGAAAAATCTTCGGCGCAGAAATCGGGGTAGGATTGAAGACACCTTGCTCTGAGAAAGCATTCCGGCTGGAATTGTTTCCACTGGAACCAGCGGTTGTTGTGGGAGTGTTTACCTCGCAATTTTCATTTGAACGAGTTAATTGAATAGGGGCTTGGTTAGAAATGTTTAAAATTTTTTGTTCCTGCACTGGAATGTTCCTTGGGGTGCAATCTAGGCACATGAGAGTCAGTTTTTTGTGGCAGGCATTGCACGAGAAATTCGGAACCTGTCTACCCTGCTCGAACTTCTGGGAGGCAGCAAATAATTCGTCTTCGAAGTTTATGAAAAGTTTCATTTCATCTTTTGCCTCGGATTGCAAAACGTGACCTTCAAAGGTTGAAAATTCCTTTGCAGTTGATAGAGTGATGAAATCTTCATCTTGATCTGAAACGAAAATATTAATTTTACTATTAGACACTATTGGTTTATTTCACAATTAATACCTTTTCAGATTAAAAGATTTACCCTATCGTTCCCTATCGTGAATACTGGGTATGCAAAATGCATTGCTGGCATTATACAGATCATTAATGAATTTTTAAAACAAGGTATGATAGAATATCACAGGTTGTCTACTTATTTTCGCCTACCAAATTCCCGGTTATTTCCTGGTTGTAAATATCAAATCTCTTACTAGAACCACGAATAAAACGCATTTAACATAAGGGGAGGCATTTACATTACTTAACGAATTAAAGACCCCCCCCCCCCTGTAACGAACGGTAACAAAGCCTGTCCACGCCCCCCTTTTACTGTACGTAATTTATGATTTCCAGAAGTAAGAAGATACGGAACTTGAAACTATTGGGAATTTTTTGTATTTAAGATAATACATACTTTGCAGCGTGAAAACTTCATTTTGAAAATTTTTCCTTGGCCAATTTTTCAATTTCGCTGACCATTACCATTTAAATACGAACATTTTAATCTTGCAGTATTTTTAACATAGGATCTTTTATAAACGGAATACAATAATATTTCAGATACAAATTCGACATTTTTAAATTTATTTATTTAAAAAAAAATGACTTTTCTACCATAAAATATGACTTTTTAACAAAATACTTGAATTTTCGAAAAAATAATTAAATTTTCAACAAAATAATTGAATTTTCAATCTAAAAATATGAATTCTTAACAAAAAAGTGTAATAGTTGATATCTCAAACAAAAAAGATAATATTTCATTTAAAAAAAAATGAATTTTAAAATTAAAAAGACGAATTTTCAACAAATAAAGATTTTTCATTCATCAAAGAAGAAATGTTCACCTAAATTGCTGAACCTTCAAGCCAAAAGACGATTTTTCTGTACAAAAATTGAATTTTCATCCCGAAAATATGAATTTTCAGCAAAAAAAAAATAATTTTCAATAAAACAGTTGAATTTTCAACCAAAAAAGATTTAAGTTGACTTTATAACTCCACAATGTGAATTTTAGACAAAAAGTAAACTTTCTGCCAAATAGATGACTTTTCAATAAAACCATTTTTTATTTTCCCTGACCATTACCATTCAAATACTAACGTTTTGATCTTGTAGTAATTTTTAACATAGGAGCTTTTATAAACGGAATACAACAATATTTCAGATACAAATTTAAGATTTTTAAATTTATTTATTTTAAACAAAAAAAATTACTTTTCTACCATAAACTATGACTTTTTATAAAAATAATTGAATTTTCAACAAAATAACTAAATTTGCAACAAAATAATTGAATTTTCAATCTAAAAATATGAATTCTTAACAAAAACGTGTAATAGTTGATCTCTCAACCAAAAAAGATGAAATTTCATTTAAAAAAAATGAATTTTCAACAAATAAAGATTTGTCAATCATCAAAGAAAAAAAAGTTCACCTAAATTGTTGAACCTTCAAGCCAAAAGACGAATTTTCTGTACAAAAATTGCACTGTCATCCCGAAAATATGAATTTTCAGCAAAAAAATTAATTTTCAACAAAACAGTTGAATTTTCAATCCAAAAAGATTTAAGTTGACTTTTTAACTGAAAAATGTGAATTTTAGACAAAAAGTAAATTTTCTGCCAAATAGTTCACTTTTCAATAAAACAGTTGAATTTTCAAACAAAAAGGATGACTTTTTAAAAAAATGGTTGATTTTTCAACCAAACAGTTGCAATTTTATTGAAGAAAGATGCAATCTGCTAAGATAGACGAATTTGTAAATTAAAAAGACAAATTTTCGAAAAAATAGTTGAATTTTCATCAAAAAAAGTTTTTAATTTAACTATTCAATACCAATATAAGCATTCTAAACAAAAAGTAAATTTTCTACGAAATAGTTTATCCAAGAAAGATGAAATTTCTACTAAAATGGATACATTTTTCAATTAAAAACACAAATTGTCAAAAATATGGTTGAATTTTCATCCAAAAAATATTTCAGTTTGACTTTTCAACATCAAAATATGAGTTTTAAATAAGACGTACATTTTCTACGAAGATACTTAAATTTTCAACCCAAAAAGATGAATTTTCAACAAAACAGTTGCATTTTTAACCAAAAGGAATGATTTTTTAACAAAATTGTTGAATATTCAACAAACCAGTTGCAGTTTTAGGCAAGAAAGATGCAATTTCTACTAAAATCGATTAAATGTTCAATTAAAAAAGACAAATTTTCAACAAAAAAAGTTGAATTTTCATCCAAAGATTATTTCAGTTGACCTTTCAACAACAAAATATGAATCTTGATCAAAAAGTAAATTTTCGATGAAAACAGTTGTATTTTAAACCAAAAAGGATGATTTTTTAACAAAACTGTTGAACTTTCAAACAAATAATAATAATATTTATAACTAAAAAGATAATCCTCAGGAGGAAGGAACTGAAAAAAAAAGAAATATGAATATAAATACTAGGCAAATGAATTACTGAAAAAATGGTTAACATGACACTTGTTATTTTTTATAAACATACATTTAGTTAACTATTTATGGTATTCTAATTGGTAAATAATTCTTACATATAATTTTTAATGTCTTTGGTATTAGCGATTAATTGATGATTAATTATTGAGGAGTAATTACAACAAACATTTTTAATCTTTTATCACGACAGTTTAAATATAATTACATCGGTTTATAACATAGCTAATATAAAATTCACGTAGTATTAAAGTAAATAATATTTATAATGGGTTTTTGTAATAACTCTTTAATAATAATTTAATAATTACTCGGTAAGACCACAGTAATTAAAACTATATATTATTTTTTTGTTCGAAATCCTAAAAAATCTGCATTCTGTTAAAAAAAATTTGAAATTCTTGCAAGTTTTACATTAATTCTGAATATTTTCAAAACATCTAAATATATCTTAAGCTTAATCGAATTTTTTCTAAAAATGTGTAATCTTGCAAAATAAAAAGTTTTTTGCTTTAAAATCTTTTATATTCTTTTTTTGAAATTTTAGGAAATCTTTAAAAATATTTTGAAATCTTTTTCAATTGTCTCTTAGAATACATTCTCTTGAAACCTTTCAAAATACTACTAAATTTTGTTTAGAAATCTTAAAAAAATCACATTCTGTTTTAAATGTTTCAAAATCTTTTGAAAATTCAAATTATTTTCAAGAAAGACGAATTTTCAACAAAATAGTAGAATCTTCAAGCAAAAAATATTATTTTTCAAACAGTCGCATTTTTAACTTAAAAATATGAAATTTTCACCAAAAGAGATATATTTTCTATGAAACTGTTAACATTTTTTAACCTGAAAATATAAATATTCTACGAAATAGTTACATTTTCAACCAACGATATGAATTTCCCACTAAAAAAAGAATCTTCATAAAAAATTGTTTTTACAACGTAATTCAACTTTTAACCAAGTAGTTGAATTACCAACCAAAAACATAAGTTCTCAACAAAAAATTTTATAGTCGATATTTAACCTAAAGGAGATTTTAAATTAAAAAAAAAAAAAGAGTTGAATTCATTCAAAAAGACGAATTTTTGAAAAAATAGTTGAATTTTGGAACAAACAGTTGCATTTTCAGTCCAAAAATATTAATTTTCAACAAACAAAAGATCATTTTCAAGCAACTCATTGAATTTTCTACAAAAAAAATTAATTTTGAACTGAAAAAATCAATTTTTAACCAAAAAATCAATAGTTACATTTTTAGTTTAAAACATTAATTTTCAAACAAAAATACCTAATTTTCAACAAAATAGTTAAATTTTCGAAAAGAAAAATGAATTATAAATTAATGTTATCTTCAAACAGAAAAGACGAATTTACGACAAAACACTAAAACAGTTGAATCCTCAACCAAACAAATTAATTTTCAACTAAACAATTGCATTTTCAACCAAACAATTGCATTTTTTTACTCAAAAGGTAAAATTTCTAAACCAAGAGAAGAATTTTCAATCATTTAAACTGACTCAGATTATTCTTAAAATTGTGAAAAATCTTTAAAAATACACTTTATTGCAGAGTAAGGAAGTTATGCTCATTTATAACATTTGAAACATCTGTTTTCAACAGAAAAACTTTTTTCATCAACATAATTCAAAGTTGATGCATGAATCGAAAAGACTTTTTCATCATAAATTTTCAAATAAAATAATTCTGACAATTTTGGTAAAAAATCATAAAGCTAAGAAAGGGATAGGGTGTGACAGAACTTCTCTTTTCCAGCTCGAAAAATGACCATTTCAAATACAAAATTTGATTTCCCTGATTTGTCACTCTATGTATATTAAAAATTTCTTGTATTATTTTGTAATTTTGTATTTTTTGTAAGTTTCTATTTTTAAATTGATAAAAATTAAAAATTAAGTTTGTCTATTATTTAAAAAATCACTAATGCTTTTTCTATGAGGAAGCAAATACATTTGCTAACGGGAAGCAAAATGCTCGTGAAATGAGCACCATGTAAATATAAATACAAACAAAGTGGAAACACTCGAGATCGAATTCACAGCTAGTTCACCAAGGTACATGAACTTTCAACCAAACTGTTAAATTTTAAACTTAAAACTATACATTTTCAAAAAAAACATGGAGTTGTTAAATTTTCCGCTGAGAAGGGTATTTTTCAACAAACAAAAAAACGAATAATCAGCAAAATAGTTTAATATTCTACCAATAAAATTAATTTTTAACAACAAAGTTCAACATCCAACCATACACTTGAATTTTCAACTAAAAACAATAAATGTTTAGCCAAAAATGGAATTCAAATTTTCAGTTAAGACAATTAACTTTAAAAAAAAGAAAAAAAAAACGAATCACAGCTTCAAATCACACTGTAAGCTAATATAGTGTTTGTTTACCACTTTTAAATTGTAAAACCGCGCTACTCTTCTTTATTTCATAGATTCCACATTTGTTTACTTTTTAAAATTATAGATAACCTCAAAACCAAATAGACTTAACAAAAGATTGATCTTTCCCTTTTCCAAGACTAAATCCAACAACTGGTATTCTTTCATATTTTATTTGTCAAATTTTTTGATAATCACTTTTATGAGGATAACAATATTTTATTTGGCATACTCAGCAAACGAATTAATATCTACAAGGTACGTAGAGCAAAATCCGCTCAATTTTTCCATAAGCACTATGAACTTTGTGCAAATAATATTGATAAAAAAAAAAGATTATCTGCGGAAAAATGTATTGAACATGCATATCCATTAAAATTTAATACATGTCATTTCCATACAAAAAATAATATTTGGATATCGCATAAAATAGAAATATTCGACATCAGGAGAATGAAAATTTGTAAGATTATTTTATGATGAAAGAGTTGAATTATCTGGGTTGAAAATTGACAGAACTGTTAATTATTTTCATTTCGAGCATACCTAGAGATTGGACAGTTGAAGATTTATACGCACCTTTCCATAATAAGGTGTACTTCGACTCATTTAAATCGGGGAAGATAGCCAGCAAATTCTCTTCCATTTTTTCGAAGGATAAGTCGGTGGACTTCAAACTGAATTTACGAATTTCTGTTGGTCTTTGGTTTTTAAACACGAAAAGTTTAAAAGTTACTATTTTTCCTTCTCGACTCATTTTTCGTCGCTTTTATCCGCTTGTCCTAAATTTTTACCAAAAAGAACCAACCGGCTTCAAAATTTTGTTGGCCACAAACCTAATAAACGTGATCAAGTCACAAAATCCAGCAGAGCAAAATCAGTTATTTTTTTTAACAGTGTTGCCACTTGCCCAGTGTTGTCTAATGTTAACTGAAAACAAATGCTGTAGGTGGCGGCACTACAAATTTTCCGCGGAAATTCAAAATTTCTTCTAAGGTAGTGCTTCATTCCAGTTTCTATCTATGTATTTATTTCACTTTTTTATAGTATTTTATTCAATATATTATTTAGTCCCAACTTCATTTGTGGAAAATATCTCAAATAATGTAGAATGGTGTATGTATATGCAGCACGTTCTACGCAAGAGCATGACAAAAAGCCATTAACCAGGGGTATTAAAAAAAATTGGAATGCATACTAGGGTTAGTTTAGCCAATGGTTTAGCTAATAAGATAAATTTAAGTATTCATGAATTTTATTTTCCGTACCGATAGGTATAATAGGATGAGAGGAAAATACCAAATTTTTGAAAACCGAAAATGACTTGCTGAAAAGTTGATATATGTGTTATTACAAATAATAATTTCTGGTCATTTTTTGAAATCAAATATGGTCCTTTGGTGTGGCGATGAGGTCAACAAATTTTTATTTTGAGAATGAAAAAAATTTGTCTTATGGTTTTTAGTATTATTTTCTGACAAAAAATTTAAATTGAAGAAATATAACTTTTGTTTGAGTACTAGAAAAGCAAGGCCTAATTTCCTTATAGTCACATTTGTTAAAAATGTGTGAATTAGGTGGTTTATGACTTATTTTGATAGCTGTAAAGAAAAGAAGAAAATTTTTAGAGTTCTAAGGAAATTATAGCTGAATTAAAAAAAAAAAAATCTGCCCGCTTCGCGGGCACATTCTCATGGCGCGCTACGCGCGCGGCTCGCTGCGCTCGCAAGTTTGAGCGCGCCTAGGGCGCGCGACTGTTGGATCTCGCGCTTCGCGCTCGATCATATATTTATCTCGCGCTTCGCGCTCGATTATGTATTCACCTCGCGCTACGCGCTCGGGCGTATTTGCATCGCGCTTTACGCTAGGCTCCTCTAGATTTTTGAACTTCGTGTTCGACTTCGATGAAAAGAAAAAGTTTGTTTGCAAATATTATAAAATTATCAAAATCTCTACATATTAAGTGATTGTTAAATTTATTTTTATTTTAGACTGAAAAGGAACTTTATTTACTCAAGGTTCTATCGACCTTAAGGAACACATTCTCATCCAGACACTCGCGCTTCGCGCTCGATATTTGATTTGAAAATCATTTGAACCGTATGATAGAAACAAAAAAGTTTGAGCGCACTTATGGCGTGCGATTTGGTAAATACACTGAGCGCGCACTTTGTGCTTCGTATTATATGTTCTTCATATACAAATTACTAAATTTGTATTTGATTTCAAATGAAAAGTAATGATATAATTCAGGCGACAAATTTTATTAGTTAACATTTTATTTTAGCTTCTGCCGTTCATCAAAAAAGTTAATTTTTTCATTTTGAATATATTCTTACCACAAAACACGCATCCTATCGAAACATGAGTCACAATAAATTTGTACCTCTTCCTTGGATGAACAAATTTTGTTTCGGTCATTTTTTCGTAGCTGGTAATATTCGTCTGAAAATTTGATTTTTCTATTTTCAATGCTGTTTTTTACGAATAAAACAAAAACTACGCGTCATATCAAAAAATGAATAATAAGAAATTTGTAGATCTTTTTTAGGTGCACAATTTTGGTAGGATAATCTTTTCTGGTATCTTGCATAGTTTTACAGCAAAATGGCTTTTTTGATTTTTCATTAATTTTTTGTGCGATCAAAATTTGAATTTTTTATTTTTCAAAAAATTCAAAAAGTTGTTATGAAAATATTATAGGGTGTTCAGGAATCAACGTTTTTCTCCTCTTGACTTTTTTTCATATCGTGCGTTTTTCGGCTTAAAATGTTCATTTTCGTTTGTTTTTTGGAATTTTGAAAATGCTATAACTCCAGTAATTTTTTTTTATCACGAAAAGTCATAAGAATATTTTGTTCGTCATTTTGCGTACTACTAATAACCGTACATAGAATTTTCAAATCTTCCAAAAAAGTGGTCTCAAAAATTTTCAAAATGTGCTCACTTTTTGGATTTTCATCCAAAATAGCTGGTTAACGAACTCGTTCTCTATTTTTCGGCCATAAAAAAGTGTGCAAAAGCTCAATCAAATCTGATCATTTTTTCGAAAGTTATCGTGGCTACAGACAGACAGACAGACAGACAGACAGACAGACAGACAGACAGACA
>CAKNYM010050153.1:99135-122805 GCA_932195095.1 Andricus curvator | reverse complement strand
ACAGACAGACAGACAGACAGACAGACAGACAGACAGACAGACAGACAGACAGACTACAGACAGACAGACACCTTCTTAAAAATCGTTTTTTCTAGCTCAGGGGGTCTCAAAACGTGGAGATTTGATGAAAACCGACTATGTCAAATTTTACATAAAACCAATACCTTCTCATTAGAATGAGAATGTAATTAAATGAAAATTAACCTAATCCTAATAAAAATGTAATTTTTGCTCGTGTTAAAAAATTCTAACTTACACATAAGTTACTTTTTTTAAATTTTGATTTTTTATCAGGACTTAATACCCTTAGAACCCATAGGGAAATTTTGTTTAATTCTCAACATAAAAAAGGTTTGACCCCATTACGACACCAAAGAATCATATTTCATTTCCAAAAGCGATTAGAGTTTTTTTTTCATATGTAATAAAATGTAGCAACTTTTCAGAACTAGCCATTTTCGATTTTTTTAAATTTTGGATCGAAGTTTTCTGCATAAGGTACTTTCAAATTTTATTTCAAATTATTCAAATTTAAGCCATATTTATATTAAAAATAAAAAAGAATATTTGAGTAAAAAACTACACATTTTTTTATAAACAATCTTCATTCAAAATATAATTTTTATATAATACTGATCTAATGAAATTGAAATCACAGTTTGAAAATTATTTTTGTAGATACTGAGTATAATTTTTAGTTTTAATCGAAGTAAGAGAAAAATATTTGCATCAAACGCCCCGCAAGAGAATCGAGGAATATTGAAGTTTATCAATATAATTTTTCTAGGAAAACATTATTCAAACAATTAAAATTATAAAACTATTTGAAAATGTTGAAAACTTAAAATTTTAAATTTATATGAACTAAATTTGTATTTGAAGAATATAATTTTTGGTATGGTTAATTATAATTATATATCTGTTGGGGTCCGGAAAAAGGGTCTTATTGTAAAAATTATTATTAAATTATTATCTAATTGCAAAAATTTCCCCCACACATTATCAAGCCTATATTGGTATCATATATTGCCATCTATGTGAATAAAAAAACCCGCAAATGTCAACCTTAAAATTTCATTTTTTCTGTGTTTCGGAGGTGGAAGAAAATTCAAATATAGCATTTTTATCGTGAGCAGATGAACCAATTTTGATGAAAAGAAAAGTTATAAAGGTCATTGAGCTTAATGAAAAAATGTCAAGAAATTCTAAACAAAAATATGGATGAAATTTTTGTTGTTGAGATTATGTTTTAGAGTGAGACCTCAAAAAAAATGATTTTGAGTGTGAGCTCATGGTTAAAAAAAATTTTAATATAAAATTTTCACCTGTTTTTATGGTTATGTTTATGGTTGATTAAAATGGTTCAAGCTGTTTTCGTGAAAAACTATTTCTTTATTTTTCATTCTCAAATTAATGGAAAATAAAATTTTCAAAAAAATTACCCTTGAAATCGCATTTTTTGGGAAATTATAAAGAGGGAAACAAAAATAATTAAGAAGTCTTCCCTGAAAACGGCTTAACCGATTTTAATAAACAAATTATATGTTCTGTAAGCCAATGAGAAAAATTGCAAGAAAAACTGAAAAAAATTCGGACAAAAAAGATTCGTGAAAATTTTATTTCGAAATTTTGAAACCTTTTTAACCATGACCTCCCTTTACGATTACTTTTGGAAAAATATGTTGTACTAGACAACTTAAGGACAATAAAAAAAATTCGAAGTGTTACTATAAAAAATAAACTCAAAAATTTTGTTCCCAAAATTTTTCTTTTCCGTATTCTTGATCAGAATTTTATTTATTTTTTATTTTTATTAGTATCACGGTATCACTGACCTTTATCACAAACATATTTTTTTAAATCAAAATCGTTTCTTCGGGTTAAGAGGAGAATGCCCTTTTCAAATTTTCTTCGCCCCTCTTAGAGATCTTTCAAAAATACTAATTTTCAGCACAAAGCTGGAAATTATTATTATAGCTTTATTATAATTTACAGTTATTACATCAAACATGTATATAATATTATAAATAAGGCTGTGGCTAGTCGTCCCGAAAAATTGGGGGAGTTGGAAAAGACGATGGACTAGCCGTCCCGAAAATTCGGGACGACTAGCCAAGCTTATGAAAAATACTTCACTACTCATCCCGAATTTCGGGACAACGAGACACTCCGTTTAAATAAATTATTTGATAATTGGTTGGAAGTTTGAAATTAACCGCGCAATAGTATTTAGAAAGCCCAAATGTTTATCAATTCGCATAAGGGTTTCTATACGATTTTTCTATTTAAAAAGTGATTACTTGTAGATTAAAAATTTTTGAATGTGAGATATGGAACAATTGCAATTGATAAATAGACAATCAGGTTTTCGATAACAATGTATCCGATATTTTCGACATATTTCGTAATAATATATTTATTATATATATTTAATATATTTTTCGTATAAATATTATTTATATATTTCCAAATAATAAAATTTCTGAATTGGAAAATTACCGAATAATAAGATTCCTGGATTATAAAATTCCGAAATTTAAACAATATTTTTTTTTAACCAATATTATTTATTTATTAAAAAAATAATAATGAAATACTTTAATCAACAACTTTTTTTCTAATGTTTGAAGCTTCTAAAATTATTGTTTGAATTCAAAATGATAATGCTCAAAGAAAATTTTGAAAATTTTGTTTCAATTAAAGTTATGTTAAATTCAAAAAATAATTTTAGAAATTTTCAACATTAAAAATAATTTTTTTTGAACATTTGATTATTTTATTTTTAATGAATAATTAACATTCATAACAATTTTAAATTCGGGAATTTTCTAGTTCGAATATTTTATAATTCGGCAATTTTCTATCGGGAATTTTATTGTCCGGGAATGTTCAAATTCGGTAATATTATAAACTGCCGGGAACTTTATTATTCGGGAATTTTTCAATTCGGTAATATTATAAACTGTTCGGGAATTTTCCAATTAGAGAATGTTATTATCCCAGAATATTATAATTCGGAAATGTTATTATTCGAGAATTCTCCAATTCGGGAATTTTATTATTTGGGAATTTTATAATTGAGCTGCCGGATCGAATAAGGGCACATAAAATTATTTCGCCGAGAGTGGGAAGGCCCCTGGAGGTTTTCTGGAACATTTTCGAAATTTAATTTTTAAAGACTATATCTAGATGTAGAATTTCATTGCGCATCTTTTTTTCCACTGGCAAAAAGTTGTAGATTTTTTAGTTTTCTAATTAAAGCCAAAAAACTGACTTTTTTGAAAAAATCGATTTTAATTCGTTTTTCACTTCAACTCGTGCTCAGTCAGTCAGTTTTTGTAATTTTTGGATAAAATTTTCAGGGAATGTAGCTCAAAATGTCCTTTGTCTGATACAATAAAAGGAATTCAAAAATTTATTTAACAAAAATTGTTAATAATTTTTTTCTGATGCTTGGCGCACATTAGACTTCTCTAACTTCCAGCGTTTCGTTTATCGAGCCAATTTTCAGCAAGAAAAAACTTCAAGCGGGAAAGTTGTTAAAAACAATACGAAGAAGTTTTCTGGAAAATTTTAGCCCAATCGAACTGATATTTAAGAAATTAATAATGTGTCAAGTCACTAGCGGCTATGCGGTTCGCGCGTGCACTGTAGCGAGAGTCTCAGATCCGATTCTTAATACAGTTCACCGGCGCCACAAATAAAAACTAATCAAGAAATCAGGTAATATCAAAGTATTATGAATCATTAAATAAATACATAACATTGTATTAAAATAATTTATTCCAATTGAAAATCTTTTTCCGTTATTTAATTAATATTACAATAATTAAAAAATATATAAACGTCTTTAATATAAATATTATGCTTTCTGAACTTTTGATTACTAATGAGATCCTTGTTCAAATTTTTTTAGATTATTAATATTACAATACGAACCAAAAACAAGTGCACTTTCTCGACCTTTCACTTTTGTCAATTCCACGAATTTGAAGCATTGAAAAATTCGCGGAATTAGGAATCCGGTGAATCTCAACTATTAGATGTTTATGTTTTGTTTTACTTTTGCACAGTTCGTCGCAAAAATAGAACCAATATGAAATGAATACATTATTTTACATTATGCAAATTAATTTATTTATTCATTCATAATACTTTTATATTACCTGATTTCTTGATTAGTTTTCATTTTTGGCGCCGGTGAACTGTATTAAGACTCGGATCTGAGACTCTCGCTACAGTCCGCGCGCGAGTCGTATAGCCGCTGGCGACTTGAGACATTAATAATTTCTTAAATATCAGTTCGATTGGGCTAACATTTTCCAGAAAACTTCTTTGTACTGTTGCTAACAACTTTCTCGCTGGAAGTTTTTTGTTGCTGAAAATTCGCTCGATAAACGAAACGCTGGAAGTTAGAGAAGTCCAATGTGCGCCAAGCATCAGAAAAAAATTATTAACAATTTTTTTAAAATAAATTTTTTAATTCCTTTTGTTGTATCAGTCAAAGGACATTTCGAGCTACATACCCTAAAAATTTTATTAAAAAATTCCAAAAACTGACTGACTGAGCACGAGTGGAAGTGAAAAACGAATTAAAATCGATTTTTTCAAAAAAGTCAGTTTTTCGGCTTTAATTAGAAAACTAAAAAAGCTACAACTTTTTGCCTAGGGGAAAAAAGATGCGCAATGAAATTCTACATCTAGATATAGTCTTTAAAAATTGAAATTAGAAAATTTTTGAGAAAGCCTCCAGAGGTCTTCCCACTCTCGGCGAAATAATTTTATGTGCCCTTATTCGATCCGGCAGCTCAATTCGGGAATTTCATTAGGGATGCCTAACAAATCCCGAAAAATAAATTCCCGACACTGTAAAATTCCCCGTCTTGAAAACTTCTTGAATAATAAAATTATTAAAATTCTCGAATAATAAAATTTCCGAATAATAAAATTCAGAACAGTTTATAATATTACCGAATTTGAAAATTCCCAATAGAAAATTGACGAATTATAAAATATCCGAACTAGAAAATTCCCGAATTATAAAATTCCAGAATTTGAACAATTAACAAAAATTTAAATAAATTTTATTATATATATAACATTAAGCCATTTCCCTTTCGGCGAGCCTCAAGGGGTAAGCGTGACACTACCCGATTCGGGTAGTGTTTCTAGGTGGATAGTTTCTTGTAGTAAATAACTACAAGTGTGGGCTCACCACGCCCACCACCGCCAACAGCAACGCAGTAGTATCAGACGGTCACCCATCCAAGTACTAACCGCGCCCAACACTGCTTAACTTCAGTGATCTAACGGGAACTGGTGTTTCCAGCGTGGTATGGCCGTTGGCATATTGATTTATTAAAAATACAATAATTGAATATTTTTATTAAAAAAATTATTTTCAACGTTTAAAGTTCCTAAAGTTAATGTATAGAATTCCTGAAAATAAAACAAGAATCCAACGATAAAATTTGGACAACCACCACAAAATGCTCCTATTGCAATTCCTAAAAACAAAAAAAATTTGTTTCTTTGGACAAAAATGAAAAAGAGGAAAGAAAAATGAGAAGGCAACCAACCAAATCCCCTTCCTTCTTTTTTTAATTTCTTTCTTCTTTTTTATTTTTATTATTGTCAAATCACAATATAAAACCATTTATAATATTTACGAACGTTTCGGTGCTCATACCCCTTATCAAGGTAAGGTAAATATAATTTTTCTTATCTTGATAAGGATGCTGTATGAGCACCGAAACGTTAGTCAATATTATAAAAGATTTCATATTGTGATTTGATAATAGTAGTATACCATTAAGCCATTTCCCTTTCAGGGTAGGCGTGACACTACCCGATTCGGGTATGTTTTCTAGGTGGATAGTTTTCTTGTAGTTATAAATAACTACATGTGTGGGCTCACCACCACACCCATGATATGCCAACAGCACGCAGTTTCTCGAATGGTCACCCATCCAAGTACTAACCGCGCCCAACGCTGCTTAACTTCAGTGATATGACGAGAACTGGTTTTTTCAGCGTGGCATGGCTGAAAGACGAAAGAAATAAAAAAGAGAAGGAAGGGGATTTGGTTGGGTGCCTTCTCATTTTTCTTTCCTCTCTTTTATTTTTGTCCAAAGAAACAAATTTTTTTTGTTTATAGGAATTGCCATGGAGAATAGACATAAGGAGACCAAAGTAGTGTAACCGAATGTGAGCACATTTTTGTTGTATGAAAATGGTTACAATACTTCCCGTTCCCGGGTCTGGCGCTAGTGTCGCACGGGTATTGAATGGTAGCTGTCTTTGTTGACATTGACACATTTTGAGTTATTGACGATTGTGATATGTGATTTACAGAGATAAATTGTGATTGACATAAAAAAGATGTAAATAATTTTATCCACCGCGAAACATCTTTTTTTGGAGTGTGTGAAATTGTAGAGATCCTGCAATGGACGAGGTAGGTAATTTTGAATTATTGCGCTAGCAAATTGAATTCAACAAGGAAAAGCGGGTTAAAAAGTAAAAGAAGAAAATGTGCAGGATTCTGTACATGACTCACAAATTGTTTAAACGATTTAGGAATTTTGTATTTATGTTTGAGCTTCGAGGTTATATTTACACGGACCATGACGGCGGCCATCGTTACCCGTGCCACACTAGCGCCGCGCTCGAGAAGATCTAGCATTTCGATGCGTTACTGTACATCCGACAGAAAAATGCTCGTTTTTGGTGAAGTCAATGTGCAGCACTTTGGGCTCCTTATGTCTATTCTCCATGGGAATTGCAATAAGAGCATTTTGTGGTGGTTGTCCAAATTTGATCTTTAAATTCTTGTTTTATTTTCAGGAATTCTATACATTAACTTGAGTATTTGACGTTAAATAGGATTTTGAATTTTATTTTAATCTAATTCAAAATTCTTAAATTTCAGTTTCTAAAGTTATTTTTTGAATTTTAAATAACTCTAATTGGATGATATATTTTCAATTATTGTTGTTTTAAATTCAAACAATAATTTTAGAAACTTTGAACATTAAAATAATTTTTTTTTCAATAAAAATATTTCATTATTGTATTTATAATGAATAAATAATATTTATAACAAAATTTCTTGATTGTTTAAATTCGGGCATTTTTGTAGTTAGGATATTTTATGATTCGGCAATTTTCTAGCGGGAATTTTTCAACTCCGTAATATTATAAACTGTTTGGGAATTTTATTATTCGGGAATTTAATCAGAATTTTATTTTCGGGAATTTTCCAATTTGGGAATTTTACAGTGTCGGGAATTTTATTTTTCGGAATTTTTCTTTCGTTCTTTTTACATATTTACCCCCTTTGTTTAAGGGTATTTTCACAATATTATTCTAGTGACATTTTGGAGTGATATCGTTAACCGCCTTTTAAAAAAAAGTTTTCAAAGTGAAAAAGTTTGAGGTAAATTTTTCGCATTGAATGTATCGAGAAACGATGTTTCAACTCATATGAAAGTCAATTTATCGTTGTTTCACTGCGACTTATTTGCATGCCTTTGACAGTTTGAATTTTCCACAAGCCTTGAATATAGGGACGGCTTCATTAATACTGCGGAACTTCATTTATTTTATACATAACAGGACGCAGAACAGTCACGCAAATTCTATTTTGTTCTCATCCTATTCATCAAAGGCCTGACACATTTTGCCTTACAAATTAACGCAATTTATGTCCTCTAACCTTGCAATGAAACTACCTAAACGCTCAAATTTCAAAACTTTTTTTTTTTGGTTGCGTCTACTATCTGTCCAAAAAGTTTAGGCACCTCGATTTTCGTACAGATTTTTGTGAAAATCTCAGCAGAAAAAAATTCTAAAAATATGAGATAACATGCATGTTGCAAATAAAGGTTTTGCCAATACTGATACAGAGTTTCAAAATTTTTTGATGATTAGCGATTATTTCCTGGCGAGTGAAAGGTGAAAAAGCACAATAATCATATGATCATTTCAGAATACTCAACTTTGAATGGCTGTGAGTCATTGAAAATAAATTATGAAAATTCTGCAAAAAATATATTGGTTTCTTTGATCCTTTCTGTGCAATGTGGTAAAATTTAGAGCCAAAAAAAATCATTTGTTGATAAGCTATTAACAAAAGAGTAGGGAGGTGTCATCTCCGAAACTAAGGAACGTACAGAGATGATTCTTGAAGTAAATTACACCTTTTTGGCTTCTGACAATCTGTACGTATTGTAAATGAGCAAAAAGTTGCACTTGAATGTTTAAAAAATTATTTCCTTTTTGGAAAAATACAAAAGGTTTTGTGATAATCGAGGCAACCACACTCTCAGCATGGGAACTTTCTGGCGCTACTGCTGAACGTGCTCTGATGCAAAAAAGGGATACGGTTGCCTGAATTATCGTAAAGCCTTTTGTATTTTTCTAAGAAGAAAATAATGTTTTAAACATCTAAGTGCAACTTCTTGTTCATTGACAATACGTAGAACATTGTCAGACGGAAAAAATGTGTAATATGCTTCAAGAATCATCTCTGTACGTTACTTAGTTTCGGAGATGACACCTCCCTACTCTTTTGTTAATAACTTATCAACAAATGATTATTTTTGGCTCTTAATTTCACCGATGTGCATAGAAAGGATCAACGAAACCCATATATTTTTTCCAGAATTTTCATGATTTATTTTCAGTGACTTACAGCCATTCAAAGTTGAGTTTTCTGAAATGATCATATGATTATTGTGCTTTTTCACCTCTCACTCGCCAAGAAATAATCGCTAATCATCTGAACATTTTGAAACTCTGTATCAGTATTGGCAAAACCTTCACCTGCAACATGCATGTTGTCTCATATTTTTAGAATTTTTTTCTGCTGAGATTTTCACGAAAATCTGTGCAAAAATCGAGGTGCCTAACCTTTTTGGAGAGATAGTAGTCTACTAGCCGAACAATTAAAAAATATTCGACTACTAATCCCGAATTTCGAGACGATGCGCGTTTTTTTCGTTTGTTTTTTGTTTTGTTTGAAATTTAATTATTTTAGGTGATTAAAATTATCACGTGCATCGCGGTACATGGCCTTAAGGAAATGTAATACCCGATGCCTACCTTCCCGAATTTTTGTTTACAACAACTCACGTCCACACGAATTGGGATATTGAGTTGAAAATTTGGCAAATTAATTTCAAGACACTAAGGAACTTTCGTAAGGTCCTTAATTTGTGAAAATACAAAAAAAAAAAATTTCCGAAAAATATATTTTTTTGTAGTTCTAGATATATTTAGAACCATACAAACGTTCCTTAGTATTAATTACCCATAAAACTCGATATCTCAATTCGTGTGAACGTAATTTGTTGCGAAAAAATATTAGTAAAGTAGGACTCATGTAAGTATTAGATGGCTTTAAGGCCATGTTCTAAATGTACTCCATAGTTACCTTACTTACTGAGGAAGGCTTATCTGGTCCTGAATGCTTATAAATACAAAAAAAAACTTCTGTTTGACAGCAGTTTATTTATAATATTATAAACATGTATAACCAAATTAACCTTCCTTAGTGCCATAGGCCTTAATATGGGACGCAAACCATGTGATTAAAATTTTCTGACAAGGACTATATACTGATTCCTAGTAAAAGGAATATATACTTTATAACATTTTTTTGTTAGCTGAGTTTATCTCTATTTTTTTATATTTTAGACATGTTTTGTTTTATTCAGAAAATAAAAGGTTTCTAATTTACAATCCCTAATAAAAATAAAAGCTGGAATTTTGCAAGTCACTTTTTATTATAGCCATTACTTGTGTCACAGTAGCTTTGATAAGATAAAAAACTGCCTTAAGGGCATGTACCATAGGGTCACTTGATCAATTACATGATTTATATTCGGAGGCTTTACGTTTAAAAAAATGAAAATATTGTGTTCATATGTGTGCATATGACTCAATCAAAAAAAAAACGTGTTTTTTGCATATTTAACAAAATTATAACTTGAGCAAAACATTTTTTTTTTCATTTATAATTTTTATTATTGCTCAGTGGTAAAAACTGTACGTTTAAAAAATTCGCCATTATTTTTGAACCAAATAGGAAAATTTTTAAATGAAAAAATAGAAAAGAAGGTATTAACCGATTTTATGATATGCACCAAGGAAGAGAAGCAGGGGTTTTTCGACGAGTACTGAAAAAATGCACGGTTCGTAAAAAGTTCCCTCCCCCCTGGTGCATGCGATATTTTTTAATAACAAATGCATGATTTCAGACGTTTTTTCTAACACATGTATGATTATGCTCATATGGAGGAATTTCAGAAACTTTATTTTAATTTTAATATGAATTTAGGAAATTTTGTAATATTACGAAAATTTCGAAAAATTTGCAAATTCATGGTAAATTTATAACTTACCAACATTTTTGATAATTTTGGATATTTTTAAAATAACTGGTAAATTTATAAATGACCAAAAATTAAAAAAATTTTGAAAATTATTGAAAATTTCTGAAATGTTTGAAACTTTTAAGCTAACTTCTCACTTCGAGTTGGTCTAGTCTGTCAAACAATCTGTCAACGCGATCAAATAATCGCTATAATTTTAATTATACTGATTAATTTTTTCTGAAAAAAGATCTTCTCCTTTCGCTTTGCTGGGAATCGAAACTCGATACTTCCGATTGCCGGTCGCGTGCTTTCCCATTAAGCTACTAGAGAGATCGAGAGAAGAAATTCTTGCGCTTTTTAATTAAAAATCACTTTCCGGGACTGCCGGAATCATAACTTCATTCAGTTATGAGTTGACACTTAACAAACTGATAAGTTACCATATATGACTGATAAATTACCACAAATTACTCATAAATTACCGAAAATTTCCGAACTGTTTGGAACTTTGTGGATACCTGAAATTTATCAATTTCCCATCCGGAAATTTTTAGATATCTTCCGAAAAGCTTTGGATACCTTAAATTTCCGGAAATTTTCAGTAATTTATAAGTATACCGAACATTTTTAAAATATCGCGTAATTTCTGATATTCAAAATTTTTTGGAAATTTTGGGTAATTTTTGGTAATTTGAACATTTTTAAAAATTTCCGGAAAATTTGTTTTTATTATTTCTCGAATCGAAAACTCCCTCCACTTGCAACAAAAAATATTGTATTGAACAGGTGCTGAAAGTAGGCAGTTGTAACTCTTGTAAAGTTTACAGTACTTGCCATCGTCTCATCTTTGGGTCGTTTCCGGCTCGTCTGCGGCTCCTTAACATCCCGCCTCCGACTCGCCTACAACTCCCCTTCAACTCCCCTTCGCCTACAACTTACCTTCGAATCTTCTCTGGCTCGTACATAACACTTAACACTTTTTTAGGATGCCAAGTCACATTTTTTTCCCTCAGCTCAAACGATTCGATTAATTTTAGTATTTTCACTCTGCCCTATTTAGGGCATGTCTATCGCCTGTCTGGTGCACACCCTTAAGAAAACTTTCTCTCACAAAAAAATATTTTCCAAACATCCAACGGTCTTTTGTCGACTCCTGTATCCCCGTGAGTGAAAAAATCAAATAACCAAGACAAAATAATGCGTCAATTACATAGAAGCTCCCCTTCCAACTATTGCGTCGTTAGTCTCTCGCACCCTTCACACATTCACTCGATTCACACCTATTTTCTTATATATGTATTTTCACCACAGCTGTAGCTATGTCTCCGAAACGTTCATTATGTCGATCTTGTCGCTTCCCTCCTCTTTTCAACCGTTACCTTGATCACACTTCGTCTCTTCTTCCAAACCCCTAACCTCTTTTTCGTCCCTTATCCACCTAGTGCCTTATCCAGGGGTCTATCAAATAAGTTCACGTGGATTTCAAGCAGCGGGAAAGCTCTCAGAGGGAGGGAATCGACAGAATTGATGTTTTACTCACATTGGCCAGACAAAACCGAGGCGTCGCGACGCCTGCGCCAGTCGGGAACCCAAAGCAGCCCGCTTTTCTGATAACTTCCCGAAACCAGTTACCAGTCGCGGTCTGAGATCAGCGCGCACCGGAGCCTTCCTCCGGCTACGAAAAAATTCGAGTCGTTTTTATCGAAATTGACTTTCGAGACGACTAACTTTGTCTCAAAACACCATTCTTACGAAGTTTTAAATACACAATAACGTAGGGCTAAAAACCTGATTACAGTTTCAAACTTTATCCATTTTTTTCCGATTAATACGCTTTACTTCGCAAAGTACTTTTAAAGCCATTTACCCTAGAGTAGAACTTTGCCTAAATGGCCCTCACCACCACTCACGAAATAAAATAAGAAAACAAGGACAGGAAAATTCTTGATTGAAACTAGAAGATGCAAAAACTGATGAAAAGTTAGAAGATGCCTATTAGGAATTGAATGAAAAGTAGAGCTTTTCAACAGGTGGCCAAGCGGATCGATGATGTACGGTTCCTCCGAAGGCTTCAAAGTTCTCGAAATACCTTCAACTGAAGATGCTCTGTAATAAGAACCTCTTTGATCAGAAAGCACTCGCAGACTTTCTATTAATTTAGAGCAATTGGTCCTCGACTTTGAGGATCAAGATGATCCGCCACTGGATCTTGTTCCCATTTTTACTGAGCTCCCTCAACTGAATTTCATCTGATCAGATTATGAGTAACCAGATCATGAGTACTGCGGAATTACCAGATAGTTACAATGCAAGTCTCAACGAAACCGAAGATTACACATCGAAACCAGAAGTGCAATTTGCATTTTACTTCATCTACGCGTCGATATTCCTCCTCGGAATTTGCGGAAATGCGCTTGTGTGTTTTGTGGTAGCGCGAAATAAACAGATGCATACAGTGACAAATTTGCTGATAACAAATTTAGCTCTGAGTGATATTCTCTTGTGTGTTTTGGCAGTGCCCTTTACACCTTTGTACACTTTTATGGGTGCCTGGGTATTTGGGTCTACCTTGTGTTGTTTGGTACCATATGCCCAGGCGGTGAGTGTTTATATCAGTACCTTCACTTTAACGAGTATAGCAATTGATCGATTTTTGGTGATCTTGTACCCATTCCGACCCAGAATGAAGATTAGGGCATGCACAATTGTGATTGTGGAAATTTGGATTGTGGCTGGGTTGCTCTCTTTGCCATATGGATTGTTCAGGCAGATGGACAGGGATGAAATATTGTGTGAAGAAAATTTCCCGAGTGAAAGTTTTAGAAGGGCCTATAGCACGATTACTACAATTTTGCAATTTATTGTACCGTTCTTGCTTATTACAGTGTGCTACATTTTCGTGTCGGTTAGACTTAATTCGAGAAGTAGAATGAGACCAGGATGCAACACTAGTCGAAGAGAGGAAGCTGATAGGGAAAGGAAGAGGAGGACCAATAGGATGCTTATTTCGATGGTGGCAATTTTTGGAATCTCATGGCTTCCCTTGAACATTATTAATGTCGTGGAGGATTTCTACTCCAAGGCTAACGACTGGCCACCTTTTAAGTCTTGTTTTTTTCTTGCACACTGCATTGCCATGAGCAGCACTTGCTACAATCCGTTCCTCTATGCTTGGCTCAACGAGAACTTCCGAAAGGAATTCAAACAGGTTGGTATAGATAGAATATGTTTTTATTATTTTATTTTTATTTGGATGTTGTAAAAAAATCTCTGTTCTGTAGAACCATTTTTATAGTTGAAATTTCAGAAATGAGTTTTATTGGCCTACAATAATTGTTTTGTCCTAAGTCATGTTTGCAGAAGATTATGGTCCTGTTCGATGGATCAAAATCCATGCTTGGTATTTTTTTCTGAAGTGATTACTTCTTTTTGCCTGTTCTTTTCACGATTCAATAAAGCTAAGTAATAGCTTTAAAGCACTTCCTTGCCTTTTTTTAATGAAAAAGTTATGCAACTCTGCGTGTGTCAATATTTGTGTTTTTGGGGACGCGCCGCACCATTGACAAGGGTTTTCCTCGAAGGAGGTTACTTCTTTCAGGATGTTCCATTCATGGTTCGATAGGGTTAAGTAGTATCTCGAAATTTCTTCCTTGTTTTTTTTAAATTAAAAAATTAAAAAGTTATGCAGCTTTTTCTGTGCCAGGTCCGGTGTTTTTTTGGGTCGCTCCGTACCTTTGACAAGGGATTTTCTCCCTTAGGCCCCTGGGACCCTTTAGTTATTGAAGAAACAACAAACAGAAATGGGAAAATTTTATAAGGGAGTGTCCACTACCTACCTAAGGCTTTTTAGCGGGGGGGGGGGGGGGGGTGGTGCAAAAAATACCAACCACCCCCAGCCCGCGGTGGGGGGGGGGGGGGGGGGTAGTTCAGAGAATTTTTCACACAAGTTTCCTTTTTTTAATTATTGTTTAAAAGAATGCTAATTGAATTCTGTTTGGACTGTTGAAATTACTTTTTGTACTATTAAACACTTTATATTATATTTTTTAGTATATTTGTTAGTATGAGTTGAACAGTCTTGAAATCTGGTGTGCACCTTTCATGAAATCTTGTGAAATCCCGGAAAATATTTGCAATTCTTTGAATTCTTAATTCAAACCGTTTGCATTCCACGGATTTCGTACATAATCTCTTGAAATTCCTCTAAAACTCCCTGAAAATCCCTGGAATTCCTTTGAAAAATGTGGAAATCCCTTGAAACCTTTTGAGATCTTCCAAAATCGGTAAAAATCCTTGAAATTCCGTGCAATATTTGGAAATATTACGACATCGCTTGAAATCTTTGAAATCCCTTTAAAATTGTCTGAAATGTTTAAAAACTATGAAAATTTTTCCGAATGTTTTGGAATCCCTTAAAATATATTAAAATCCGTGGATATATTTTGAAATATTTTGAAATCTCTTAAAATCCCTTAAAATCCTATACAATCTTTAACAATCATTTGAAATCCCGTAAAATCTTTTGAAATCTTATGAAATCCATTCTAATTGCATTCAATATTTGAAATCCTATGACCTCCTTCAACATTCGAGAAAATATTTCGGCACCTATTGAAATCCTTAAAAATTCTTTAAAATCCCGTGCCTTTTTTTAAAATTCAAAATCTCTTAAAAACCTTGAAAAACTCTAAAAATTCCTTAAAATCCTTCGATATCTATTGAAAACCAGTTAAAATCGCTAAATCGTTATCAAAAAAATTCGACTACAAACAACAGGTTTTTGCTATCATTCGAATACTTTTCCAAATTTTACAAGTCATTGCAAATTGTTACAAAATACTACAATTTTCACATTTTTGTACTTAGTCATAATTTATTGTATTTAATTGTAAAATTACATTCTAAGTAGGCTATGTTTATTTTCAACGACATCATTTGAATTAATTCTAATTATCTTAATCTAAATTTTGAAGATTCAGGAATTTTCAAAATATATATGAAAATATCGCGAAAGTGGATAGAAGATTTTAATGTAAATTCAAGAAGTATTTAAATGAATTTTAATGACTTTAAAAGGTACATTCATTTCAAAAAATTAAGAATACATAAAATGAAACAGATTTAAATTGATTGCGAGAGATATTTACAGATTATATTATATATTTTCAAGAATTTCTGAAAATGTGAAAAAAATGTAGAGTAATTCTCCAAAATCACATTTTTTGAGGATCTCACAACCAGATTTAGATTCATAGGAGAATTTTCAAGACATTTCAAATGATTAAAATTTTTAAGATTGTCAGTGATTCCATTACAAATTTTAAGTTTTGCAAATTTTTAATGAATGTACTCTTCAAAATTAAGAATTTTCATTTAATTTCAAGGGATCTCAATTATTATTTAATAGTTTAAACGACATAAAATATTGATAGTCTTGATGTTTATGTGCAATTTGAAAATGAGAGACACTTGTCATACGTTAAAAAATTACAACTTGAACAACTTTAGAAAAAATGTATTTATTATTATAACATAGGAATTACTTATTAATATGAAAAAATCGCTTCCCATGCCAACTTATATCAAATAACAACAAACGCTGTAACTTTTGTTGTTTTCATTTCTTTATGAATATTTCAAAAATTCTCTACTTGATCTCAAAGAGGAGAAGTCACATACAAAAAATTAAACATTTCGAAAAAAAATTAAACATTTATAGGAACATTTTGAGGCTAACAAAATTTGATCTTGTTACAGTGTTACACATTCGCCCTTAAAATTATCTATAAAAGTAATAATAAACATTGTAAAATTATTTTATAAGCGTTTAGTTTTCTTATGTAGATGAAATAAGTAAACAGTGAAGCTGAGTGAAAACTTTTGATTATAAAATTTTATACATTTTTAGTATTTTATATATTACTCACTCATATGTAAAATTACTGAAATTGGGTGAAAATTCTCTGAAAATTGGGTGAGAGTGAATGACATCGGATTAGTTTTAATTGATAGTTAACATAATTTGGGAGAGAAATCTTACTTGGGGAATTAATTCCTAGATTAACCTCGTATGCAGATAATGCAATTTGCAAGAGGCTCAATTCACCATAGTAACTAGACGGCTGCTTCATGTCGAGGTTAAAGATCAAATTTGAATAAATTTAAATAGTTATGTCCATTTCAGTAAGGAACAGTACAGCATCTCAAATTTACTTGTAAAAATTTAATTACTAATTTCCCATTTATTTACTCCACCTTTTTCAATTTGAAATAGAAATATGACTAAAATCTGAATTCTCTTCCTTTCCGTGAAAGTCCAGAAGTAATCCGTCAAAATTTGATCATCAATATTATGATAGAACTTTGAAGGATTACTGGAAACCCCATTTTCCAATAAAAGCATCTTGTCGTTCGAGGGTATGAAAAATCTTATAAATAATGCATATTAGGGTAAATCGAAAAAAAACATGGGATAATATTGAAAAGGCCTTAGCGCTGAGAAGTTTTCCTTTGAGTTTCCCATAACTTGTGTAAAAGTTGAAATAAAATCGATTGATATCCTGAGGCTGGGCAAAGCCGACACATGATAAAAATTTTTTACTTGCAGAGTTTTTGAAAAATCGTGAATGTTAAAATAAATTTGCGAAGCTCTAGAAATTATACTAAAATTTGTTAAGCCTCTGAAAATTTTCTCATGCTCAAAATATATGTGCAAAAAATTTAAAAAATTAAAATTCCCATGGACCTTGAATTAGATGAGGATCTTGTTGATTAGGAAAATAAATTAATATTCACGATTTTTCCAAAACTCTGCAATGGAAAAACTTTGTAATATGATTTTGGTTCCATTCAGCTTCAGGATATCCATCGATTCATTAAAAATGTTACGTAAGTTATGTGACACCCAAAAGGGCATTTTTCAACATTTCCATAGATTTTAAGGCCGATTTTAAGGGATTTCTAGAGAACTTTAGAAAATAAATTAAGTTAAATTTCATGGGATTTTAAGGTGTTTCGAAGAATAAAATTTCATAAGATTTAAAGTATTTTATTGAATCCCCAAGGATTTCTGAAATTTCCAGGGATTTGAATGTTTTTTTCACAAAACTTTAATCAGTAAGTTAATTTTTATTTATATTCAAGGGATATTAAATGATTTTGACTTATTTTAATGGATTTTTACAATTTTCAAACATTTCAATGCATTTCTAGGGGTTTCAACGAATTTCTGGGAAGTTTTAGGGAATTTTAAGTTACTTTAATACAGGAGTAAAAAGAAGGAGTATACTGAGTTGTGTGATCAACAGAAAGAGGAGGAGAATAAAATATTTGAAAAAGGGGCGGAGAAGGCTAGGACGCAAGAAGAGGTTTGGAAGACAGTAAATAGAGAGTGAGAAAAAGAAGGGAAGGAGTAAAAAAGGATATTAAGACGGTAGAATGCAAAGAATATTTTATGTATTTGCTAGGAGGGATAGAGAATAAAGTTAGGAAAGGAGGAAAATATTGTAGGGAAAGAGATGAGGAAGAGGACATAACAAGGGAAGAAATATTCAAGGTATTAGAAATAATGAAAGATGGAAAGGCGCCTGGTATAGATGAGATTTCAAATGAAGTCTGGAAATATGGGGGTACGGAACTAAAGGAATGGGCATGAATAATGTGCAATAGAGAATTGAGAGGAGAGGGGTGGCCTGAGTTATGGAAAGAAGGAGTAGTGGTACCCATATTATAGAAAGGCAAACAGGAGGAGGTTAAAGAATGTAGGGGAGTGACGTTGATGCTAACACTGTGTAAAGTATATGTAACTGTTTTTTCGGAGAGATTAAAGAAAGAAGTTGAGGAAAAGAAGATAGAATCGCCGAATCAGACAGGGCTTAGAAAATGAATGGGTGTAATGCACAACATATATGTTCATAATTATCTGACTAATAAAAGGATTAAAAGGGAGGAAGGGGCAATGATAGCAATATTCGTGCACTTAAAGGCGTCATTTGACTCCTTGGACCGGGTCGAGATAGAAAAGGTTATGGTGAAAAAGGTTATACGGGAGGGCTTAATGAAGAGAGTATCGGAAATTTTTAGAGAGACACAAATCTGGGTAAAGGTAGGAGAACAAGTAGGAGATAGTTTCTGGTTAGTGAGAGGAGTAAGGCAAGGGTGTCCTCTGAGCCCACTTTTATTTACTATATTAATCTCAGACTTAGAAGCTAATCAAAAGAAAAGGATGGGGAGGAGTGAGGATGGGAAAAGAAAAAATGAATACACTAGTGGACATGGACGATATAGTGTTTATGATAGAGGATGAAGAAGGGATGGCGAACTTAATTACAAGATTAGAGAAATACATAGTTGGTGAAAAGTTGAATTTGAAGGAAAAAAAGACAAAAATAATGAGATTTAGAAAAGAAGGGAGAAGAAATAAATAATGGACTGGGAGATGGAAGGAAGTAAAGTTAGAAGAAGTAAAGGAGTTTAAATATTTGGGATATACCTTGCAAACAAATGGACATCATAGAGCTCATACGAAAGAAAGGATTTAAAAAGCTTCAGGGGCAATGAAAAATATATGGGGAAAAAGAAAAAGAAGGTTAAAAACAGATTGCAGAAGGTGTATGTGGTCATTTGATACGCTGGTATGGTCGGTATTAGGTTATGGAGCAAAGACATGGGCATGGAGGGATAGAGATTGAGAGTTCACAAGAAAGGTATATAAGGTAGACGCGAGGGGTAGACTGGAGGATGCCTGGATATATGGTGAGAGAAGAAGCATAAAGGGGTAAATTAAGTACTAGAGCGGGAAAAAGAGCATGGTAGTTTGAGTCGAAGCTAAGGGAGGGAAGTTAGTGTAAAAGTGTTTAAGGGAGGTAGAAGATAGGAGGGGCAGGGCGATAGAACTAACAAGATGGGAAGAAGAAAGGAGGGAGTTTTTTCGTCCTGGAGATATAGGAGAGGGGAATGGAGTAAGCTTTGAAGAATTGGAAAGGAAAGAGATGGAAAGGCAATTAATGGAAGGATGAGGGATGATTGAGGAATCAAAATATATTAAATGGTATAAGATGATAAAAAGGAAAGAGTACCAAAGTCTTTAGAAAAGGGATGGGGAGAGAGAAGATGGTCCAGAATAGCAAGATTTAGATTGGGAAACGAGTGAGGAAAGGGATGTATTGGGAAAAGAAAGAGAACATAAAGTGCAGAGTATGTGAATGGGAAGAGGAAACATGGAAGCATGTATGAGAAGGATGTAGGAGAGGCATAGATGATAAAGGAAACTGGCAAGAGAATGTGGTAAAGATTCTAGGGGCGGATGGTATGAGTGAGGAGTGGATGAAGCAGTTGGAGGGGGCTAGAGGGGCGAATGAGATAGAATGAAAGAATGGATGTGGAAAAATGGCAAAATTCCCCCGTGAAAAAAGTTTGCATGGCTTACGCATGGCAATAAACTTGGAAATAGTATCTGGCTAAAGCATGGCTCACGCATGGCAATACACTTGGAAATATCTGGCTAAAGCATGGGTCACGGCTGAATGGTAGCATGGTTAAAGCCTTGCTCGTGTCCGTCTTCGATGCTTAGGACACGCTAAACACAAATGAATATTTTGAAGAACATGCAAGTGATAGAGAATATTAGCAAGCGTTGAAAATTAAAATCTTAAGTTTGCTAATAGCCGACACCCGAGTGCACCGGAACGTGCACCAGGTCGTTCAAGACGTCATCTACGAGCACTTTTTAAAAATTTAAATGGTGTCAATAGCCAAAATAACTACCAATGGTGAGCCGCCGATCAGGGTGCACCGGATCGCGCACCAGGTAGTTGAGCACGTATTCTACGAGAACTTTTTAAAAATTTTAATTTTGTCAATAGCCAAAATAACTACTAATGGTGAGTCGACGATCAGGGTGCAGCGGATCACGCACCAGGTAGTTGAGCACGTATTCTACGAGAACTTTCTCAAAATTTGAATTGTATCCATAGCCAAAACAACTGCAAATGGTGAGTCGACTACGAAGGTGCACCGGATCGCACACCAGGTATTCAAGCACGTATTCTACGAGAACTTTTTACAAATTTTAACTGTGTCGATAGCCAAAATAACTACCAATGGTGAGTCGACGATCAGTGTGCACCTGATCGCGCACCAGTTCGCTTAGCAAGTATTCTACGAGAAATTTTTTTTAATTTAAATTGTGCTTACATCCAAAATAACTACCAGCGGGGACTCGAGGATCCGCATGCACCGGATAGCGCACCAGGTAGTTGAACACATATTCTATGAGAACTTTTTTAAAATTTAAACTGTGTCAATGGCAAAAATAACAACAAATGGTGATTTGACGATCTGGGTGCACCGAATCGCGCACCTGGTCGTTTAGCACGTATTCTACGAGAACTTTTTTAAAATTCAAACTGTGCCAACATCCAAAATAACTACCAGCGGTGAGTTGACGATCCGGGTGCACCGGATAGCGCACCAGGTAGTTGAGCACGAATTCTATGAGAACTTTTCAAAAATTTGAACTGTTTCAAAGGCCAAAATAACAATAAATGGTGAGTCAACGATCCAGGTGCACCGGATTTCGCACCATGTAGTTTAACACGTATTCCACGACAATTTTTTGGAAATTTATATTGTGCCAAGATCCAAAATAACTACCAGCGGTGAGTCAACGATCCGGGTGCACGGCATCGCGCACCAGGTAGCTTAGCACATATTCTGCTAAAAGCTTTTTGGAATTTAAATTGTGCCAACAGCCAAAATAACTACCAATTGTGAGTTGACGCTCCAGGTGCCCCGGATCGTGGACCAGACCGTTCAAGATGTCATCTATGAGAACTTTTTTGAAATTAAAATTTTTTCAATAACCAAAACAATTCCAAGTGGTGAGTCGACGACCCGACTGCACCAGATAGTTTATAAATTTCTGGAAAAATTAGTATGTCCCAAAATTAAAATTTAAGATAAACTTAAGTCTCATAATTATCTTAAGAAAAATTTTACTGGTTGGGTTTGGAGGAGAATCACGTCTTCTAGTGAAATTTTGAACTGGTAGGCCTGACACTTGGGTTTCTTCAACAAATAAAATAATATTAGAATAATATAATACTGAAAAAATATGTCTCATTTTATCATAATGAAGTGAAAAACTCAACAAATTTACTTTCAAAAGAGGTAGCTTCGTTATGAGCAGACTTGGATATCACTTGCGGTCTTAGCGGCTCTTGTAAAACCGAATTGCTCGGTTTCACAGGGATGAGTAGTGGCAAATTTAGAACATTTCTATTCAAGTTTAATTGGCCCTTCTTTTGCGATTTTTTGACTACTGACAATTTTGTATCCTTTTTCTTAAGCGCTGTGAGATTTTTCTTCCCCAGTATTTCCCCCTCCGGTGTTACATGAAGGGAATTTAAAAACTTCTTATCCTCTGTCGTTAGAATATTAAAATTAGTTTGGAAATCAACAAAAATCATAAAAATAATTCAAAACATTAAACTAAAATGAAAAACATAAAATATCTAACGAATAAAGCACAAGTGCAAAGTGAAAAACATTAGCAATAAAGATTTTCTTATTACCGCTTCTCATTTTCAAAATAGCTTTAAAAATTTTGCCATTAGAATCCACATCCACCTCTTCAACTCCATGCATTGCTTCCGTTTCTTCCATAACGGTGACACTCCTTTACTTCACCCATTGTAAGAGTACCCACTTCATTATTATTTTCTTCGAGATAGATTAAAACTAGTTGTTCAGTCTCTCTGAATGTAGGACATTTATGTGTATCTATGACGTCTGTGACTACAGAATAAAATAAAAAAAGAATGTTTCTATGAAATTGACTTCACGGTATTCACAACCACCTTCAGGTCTAACAATTTCAGTTTTTCATTTCACAAAAATAGGTCACGGTTACGGTTCCGCTGAAATGACTTCAACTCAAAGGTGCAAATACTAAGAATTGTTCTTTCTGTTTTGTATCTGGGAATTTTTTACAACTATTTTTTTTATGAAAAACAATATCTTTGCTAGAGCCGTTTTCGAGTCAATTCTTAATTTAAAAAAATCCAAATACCCCGTTTTTCTCGAAAAACAAGTGAGATATGAAAAAATTTAAAAGGGAGAAATTGTCCCTTGGACAAATTCCTATAAAAAACTCACCTTATAATTTTTCAACTCACTTCGGTATTTCGAAAAATAATTATATATATATATATATTTTTTTTTTGAGGAAAAATTCGCTTTCCCGTGTTTTATACCAGATACAAAATTATAACAGATAAATATTATTATTCAAATTGTCTGAAGATATTTTGTTATTTGAACAATGTTATCAGCTAAGGATGAAAAGTGTCAAGTGTTAACCAAAGGTCTGGGTATGAGTACATTTCTAGCTTTTCTACTTGAAATAATTATATCGAGTAAAAGAAATAAGAAAAAAATTAATTTATAGTGACATCGAAAAACTAAGATTTTTCAAGTAAGCGAAGTGGGATAAAAAATTATGAAGGGGTTTTTGTAGAAATTTCTCCAAACAATGATTGTGCACTGTTATCTTTTTTTATATCTCGCTTCATTTCCGAGAAAAATGGGGTTATTCAATTTTTTTTCAAAAACGGCTAAGGGGAAGATTTTGTTTGTGATTGAAAAATAGTTGTAAGACAGTCCCAGACCCAAAATCAAGAAAAACATTCTTGGTTTTTGCACCATTGGGTTGAAGTCACTTTAACGGAACCTCAGGGCCACGAGAATATGTCAATTTTGGGACATACTAATTTTTCCAGAAATTTACAAACTGTCTGGTGCAGCCGGGTCGTCGACTCCCCACTTAGAATTGTTTTGGTTATTGAAAAAATTTAAATTTTGAAAAAGTCTCATAGATGACGTCTTGAACGGTCTGGTCCGCGATCCGGGGCACCCGGAGCGTCAACTCACAATTTGTAGTTATTTTGGCTGTTGGCATCATTTAAATTCCAAAAAGGTTTCAGTAGAATACGTGCTAAGCTACCTGGTGCGCGATCCCGTGCATCCGGATAGTTGACTCACCGCTGGTAGTTATTTTGGATGTTGGCACAATTTAAATTTTCGAAAAATTCTCGTAGAATACGTGCTAAGCGAACTGGTGCGAGATCACGTTCACACTGATCGTCGACTCACCATTGGTAGTTATTTTGGCTATCGAAACCATTAAAATTTGTAAAAAGTTCTCGTAGAATACGTGCTCAACTACCTTGTGCGTGATCCGATGCACCCTGATCGTCGACTCACCATTGGTAGTTATTTTGGCTATTGACAA
>CAKNYM010050153.1:77615-99125 GCA_932195095.1 Andricus curvator | reverse complement strand
ACCCTGATCGTCGACTCACCATTGGTAGTTATTTTGGCTATTGACAAAATTAAAATTTTGAAAAAGTCTCATAAATGACGTCTTGAACGGTCTGGTCCACGATCCGGGGCACCCGAAGCGTCAACTCACAATTTGTAGTTATTTTGGCTATCGACACAATTAAAATTTCTAAAAAGTTCTCTTAGAATACGTGCTCAACTACCTGGTGCGTGATCCGTTGCACCCTGATCGGCGACTCACCATTGGTAGTTATTTTGGCTATCGACACAATTAAAATTTGTAAAAAGTTCTCGTAGAATACGCGCTTAACTACCTGGTGTGCAATCCGGTGCACCTGCGTAGTCGACTCACCATTTGCAGTTGTTTTGGCTATGGATACAATTCAAATTTTGAGAAAGTTCTCGTAGAATACGTGCTCAACTACCTGGTGCGTGATCCGATGCACCCTGATCGTCGACTCACCATTGGTAGTTATTTTGGCTAGTGGCAAAATTAAAATTTTTAAAAAGTTCTCGTAGAATACGTGCTCAACTGCCTGGTGCGTGATCCGATGCACCCTGATCGTCGACTCACCATTGGTAGTTATTTTGGCTATTGACAAAATTAAAATTTTAAACAAGTTCTCGTAGAATACGTGCTCAACTACCTGGTGTGCGATCCGGTGCACCTGCGTAGTCGACTCACCATTTGCAGTTGTTTTGGCTATGGATGCAATTCAAATTTTGAGAAAGTTCTCGTAGAATACGTGCTCAACTACCTGATGCTTGATCCGGTGCACCCTGATCGTCGACTTACCATTGGTAGTTATTTTTGCTATCGACACAATTAAAATTTGTAAAAATTTCTCTTAGAATACGTACTCAACTATCTGGTGCGCGATCCGGTGCACCCTGATCGGCGACTCACCATTGGTAGTTATTTTGGCTATTGACACCATTTAAATTTTAAAAAAGTGCTCGTGTCTTGAACGACCTGGTGCACGTTCCGGTGCACTCGGGTGTCGGCTATTGTCAAGCTTAAGATTTTAATTTTCAACGCTGGATAATATTCTCTATCACTTGCATGTTCTTCAAAATATTCATTTATGTTTAGCGTGTCCTAAGCATCGAAGACGGACACGAGCAAGGCTTTAACCATGCTACCATTCAGCCGTGACCCATGCTTTAGCCAGATATTTCCAAGTGTATTGCCATGCGTGAGCCATGCTTTAGCCAGATATTTCCAAGTTTATTGCCATGCGTGAGCCATGCAAACTTTTTTCACGCGGGTTGAGGTAGAAGAGAAATGAAAGTGAAAGAAAAAGGAAACAGAAGTGGCTTAGATTAGAAGCATAAATATCTGTAAGTAATGGGTATGTAATAGTATAAGTAGATTAAGATACGGATGCGGGTGCATCTCAATTGTTGTAAATATTTGTAAATAGTAAGGAGTAAGGTAATATAAAATATGTAGTTCTGTTTTGTAGGATTTCCAATGATTTCAAGGTATTTCAATGAATTTCACCAGATTCAAAGGATTTTATAGGACCTTCAAATATTTGTAAAGGTTAACGGGATTTTTAAAGATTTTAAACTATTTTAACAGATTTCAAAGAATCTCAAGAGATTTTAAAGACTATTGTAGGATTTCCAAAGATTTTAGACTCAATTTTAAGAGATTTCTAGAGAATTTTGGAAAATAAATAAAATTTCAAGAAATTTCTAGCGCCTCCAAACGTGTCAAGGAAGTTTAATTTAATTTATATTAAAGGGATTTTCAATGATTTCCAATTATTTTTATGGATTTATACGATTTCTAAAGATTTCGAGAGAACTTTAGGGAATAAAATAAATTTTATTTCAAGGGATTTCTACGGATTACAACGGTTTCAAGGAATATGGAAAACTTAAGAAAATTTAAAGGATTTTCAAGATTTTAAATTATATAAAAAAATTCCAAACAATTTTAAGCGATTAAAAAATGTTAAAGGAATATCGAAGAATTTTGTAAGGTTTCCAAAGGTCTTAAAAAAATTCAAAACGGGTTAAAAAATTTCCAAGGGATTTCTATGGACTTTAACAGATTTCAAAGATTTTAATAGTTTTAAAAATATTTCCAAATATATCAAGGGATTTCAATGAAATTTCCAGCTATTTTAAAGATATCAAGAGAATTCACAGATTTTTTACGTGCAAAATTTATTTTCGCTGAATCGCTATTTTTGTGTACTTCCATATGAGTTCCTTTTCAGTTAGTCTTTTTTTTACATTAATTCCTTTAATATTTTTTATTCCAATGCTGATTATTCTATAATCGTTTTCTATATAATGATCTTATATAATGAGTTTTCTATAAGTACGAACAAATTATAGGTATATCATTGTAGGCCTATACTGATTTTCCTACAATGTTACGCGAAAGTTTGAGGACTTGTAGAGGACTTTCCGACGAAAAATTCTATGTATTAATCATATAGGTGTACCACTGCTACATAACACACACACTCGGTGCCCAGAAAAATACGCCTAAATAAAAAAATGTCAATTCTGCACGTAATCTACAATTTTGAGCACTATTTTTTCGTTTTTCATGCCAAAATTATTATTTTTGGTCTAGTGGAATATTTATCAATATTTTAAAGTAATTTTCGAATATTCAAGCAAATTCCGTAAGTTCACATCGTTGTTTTTTCTTAAAGGTCGGCGTTTTTCTAATCATAATTTGGGTTGCCTATTTATTAGGGTGATTCTTAATTATACTTGGGGGAATTTTTGAAAGAATTTTCCAAAAAAATGATCTCCAAAGAGCCCAATCGGTTAAGGTTGATTGTTAATGTTAATTTTCACATGACATTGAAAACAATTAGTCAATATTAGGCAAAGTACCTTTTTCATTTTCAAAACTCGTTGATCTATCAAACCCCCTCATGTAGGTGCCGTTAATCGCCAATTAGTTTCAATTAATTACCTAATTATCGACTGGCCGCTAGATGACAGAACCGCATGAACATCCTATCACGTCGTGATGTCGCAATCACATGACCGATGCATTTTTTTCTGTTTCGTAATCATGGTAATTATTCAGAATCGTAGCTTTACCGAATAAAGTTAATTGTTTTTTCTAAACCCCAATAAAGAAAATTTTGTATAAAGCCGTGATATGATGTTTAGCGTCCTCTGAACTGAAAATCGAAACATTTAGAAAATATAAAGACCGAATCCATTTTAAATATTAACATAGCGTCATTTTCTACGAATATAAAAAAATTGTAAGGGTAAAATGAGTTTTTTGGATATTTAAATTTAAAAACCGTACCATTTTTGCATTTATTCAGATATTAAGGTTTTTCTTCCTTCAATTTGTCCAGTTTTTGCTGGTTTTCAAAGTCCACTAAAATGTAAAAATGGTAAAGTCATTCCAATCTATTGAAAAAAAAGAAAAAAAAATCCCAAAAACGCCACTTTTTTCCTGAAATTTTTAGGAACAATAGGTACTTATTTTTGTTTTTTTTTCAGGGGAAAAAATTATTTTTCAGTTTTTTTCTTCATTATTTCGAAACTGTTGAGAAAAACGAATAAAGGGGCCCCAACGAGTACAAAATGGTAAAGCTTTTTCGATTTTTCGAAATTTAAAACACGACATTTTCTCAAAACAGCTACCTTTATTTCGTTGAAATGTTACGACATTTTTCTGATTTGAAGTAAAAAATAATTGTGGAATACAATAAATGCGAAAAAAGTAAGAAAAATATAATTTTGTTTCTCCCGAAATACTAAAACACCCTAGGTTTGAAACTTATGCTAATTTTACTATATATTACCCATCAACCCTGAAAATTTTAACGAAAAAAGGTAGTTTTTTCCGGAAAATTTCGTGTCTTAATTTTTCAAAAAATCGAAGCAGCATTACCATTTTTCTCTTTCTTCGTTTTTCTCATCGGGTTCGAAAGAGTGAAAAAAAATGATAATCTGAAAGACGAAAAAACCTAATATCTCAAAAATGACAATAAAATTGGTAAATAATCGTAAGAAATGTAAAAATGTCGCTATGTTAATTGGATCGGTGGGACGGGCTGGAAAAGGCGAGGGGTGAGTTTCAATTCATCCATTTTTCTTTTGAGGCTCCCCTTTATACAATTAAAGTAGAATGAACAAATGTATCGTAACAATAAAAGGATGTAAGAGGGCAAAATGAAACTGGGAAAGGTTGGCTGTAAAGGGCGAAAGGTGGTTTAATACAAAAAAGTAAAAAAAACAATGGAAAAAAGAGTGCGAAATAGAATTTAAGCAGTGAAAGAGCGAGGTGGTGATTTCATAAACACCAACTTTCCCCCACCCCTTTAATTTATCGTCCATTCCGATGTACCAAAAAGTTACTGTATCATTTTATGTAAAAAAATTAAACCTAAAAACATTTTTTTCATATTATTAATTGAAAAATATTAAGTTTCTCGAACTTCTTCTCGTCATTTTTTAGAATAGAGTAAAAAAAAGAAATTTAAAAAAGAATCATACAGACAAATCTAAGAATAAAAAAAACTTCAGTTTTAGTCAATTACGATAATAAATTCTGGACTTTCGTATTTTTAAATTTATCTACATAAAAAAAGTGATGTAGGGAAATGTCTAAAAAATCCCACACTCATTATTGTGGACAACTTTATTGGCTTTTGAATGATTTAAAATTTCTCCGTTCATTACATTTGAAACCCTGAAATTGTTATTGCAAATACAGATCTTAAATTATTTTTTTTGATAAAAGAATAAAACTTTCTCTCATGGAATAGAAAGAAATTATTCGTTGCCGTTAATACTTCAATACTGAGGGGTGGATCATTCGAATTTTGAGTGTACACCAGATACTGAGATTTCAAAAATTTCTAAATATATTACAAAATTTCAAAAGATTTTAGAAGATATCTTTAGGCTTTTAATCATTTGGAAAATTTTAATGTTTCCGAAGTATTTCGAAATATTTCAAGGTATTTATAATTATTTTAAGTGATTACAACAGATTGCAAGAGATTTCATAGAATTTCAATGGTTTTTATACCAATTTAAGAGATTAGAAAGAATGTTCTGGGATTTCAAGAGATTAAAATAGATTTCAAGTCTTTTTAAATAACTTCTAGAGACTCTAAAGAATTGTAAAAGATTACAATGATTTTCATTGAGTATCTATGAGTTTTAATCGATTCAAGAAGATTTGAAGGGATTTTGAGAGATTCGAAAAGATTTAAAGCGTTTTCTATAGGTTTCAAAATATTGTAGGGCCTATTTATAAACTTTTAAATGATTTAATGGATTTTAAAGAATTATTAGGATTATTATTAATTATTATTATTATTAATTATTATTATTATTATTAATTATTATTATTATTATTATGGCCAACAGCCATACCACGCTGAAAAAACCAGTTCTCGTCAGATCACTGAAGTTGAACAGCGTTGGGCGCGGTTAGTACTTGGATGGGTGACCATTCGAGAAAACTGAGTGCTGTTGGCACATCGTGTGTGTGGTGAGCCCACTCTTGTAGTTATTTACTACAAGAAACTAACCACCTAGAAACACTACCCGAATCGGGTAGTGTCACGCCTACCCTGAAAGGGAAATGGCTTAATGGTATACTATAATGGTATTAGGAGTAACTTTAGGCGAGTAACTTTATAACTTTAAAGTGATTTCAAGTGCTTTCAAATGATTCAAGAATATTTCCAGGGATTTCCAAAAATCTTTTGAGATTTCAAGGTTCATGAAAGATTTTTAAGGGATTTCAAAATATTTCATGGGATATTATAAAACTTCTAAAGGTTTCAAATGGTTTTGAATGACTTTATGAAACTTCAAGAGATTCCTAGAGACCCCAAAGTATTTAAAAAGATTTGAAGGATTCTTGAAGTATTTCAAAATATTTCAGGGCATTTCACTGGATTTCTTCAAGTGATTTCTGAACATTGAAAGGAATTTTAGATGATTTATAAGGATTGCAAAACATTTTAAAAGATTTCAATGGGACTCAAAGAATTTCCAATAATTTCAAAAGGTTTAAAAAATTATGAGGTATTTCGTAGGATTAAAAAAAAAAGAGATTTCACGGCCTTTAACATTTTTCAATGGATTATGCTGGATTTTTAAAATTGTTGAAGTTTTTCAAAGTATTTGAAATTATTTTATGAGATTTTATGGGGTTTCAGAGAAATGTATGGGATTTCATGAGATTTTAGAATATTCCAAGGTATGTTAAGAAATTTTGAAAGGTTTTAAGAGGTTTCAAAAGATTGCAAGAGATTCCTAGAGACCCCAAGTATTTTAACAGATTTAACGAATTGTTGAAGTATTTCAAAATATTGCAAGGGTTTTCAGAAGATTTTAAGTTCTTTCTAAAGATTTTCAAGGGATTTGACATTATTTATTCAAGTGATTTCTAAACATTTGAAACAAATTTCAGAGGATCTCTAGAGGTTGCAAAATATTTTAAAAGATTTCAACGGGACTCTGAGGATTTCCAAGGTTTAGAATAATGCTGGAAAGTTACAGTTTTTTCTAAAATTTTCCAGTTCAATCCACTTTTCATTTAGGGTGCGGTACTAATTAATTTAAGTTAACCAACATAATTGTTTACATAATTTATTATTATATTTAATAATATTCTCTTTGAATAATGTTAGCAAGTTGCCGTTTTTTCTGAAACTTTAAACTTTTTATCCATTTTTCACTTAGAGCGTGGTTAATTAGAATTAATGAAATTTAACAAAAATAATTCTTTAAAAAAATTATTGTTGTTCATAACTATCTTCTTCTATGGTATTGCTAAATAGTTGCGTTTTTTTCTGAAATTATTAACTTTTTGTTCACTATTTAATGAGTGAGATAATAATTAATGCAAGTTAACAAACATAATTGATTGAAAAATGTGTTATTGTTGATAACTATCTTCTCTTAGTGTAATGATTAAAAGTTGCGTTTTTTTTCTGAAAATTTCAGCTGTTTTTTTTACTTTTGAATTAGGAACTAATAATAAATATTAATATCAAATTAAAGAAAAAAGCTCTTAGTAATTACTTCAAGGAAAATTTACATTTAATATGATCCATATAAAAAATATATTCACAAAAAAGAAAAAGATTGTTTAGAAAATGATTCTCTCTCTTGCTAATTATTTCTTAACGTTGATGTAATGTTATAAACAATAATACATTGTTTAGGCAATTATGTATTACCGTACTAAGTGAAAAGTTGACAAAAAGTGGAAAATTTTAGAAAAAACTGCAACTATCCACCATTACTATAGGATGAGATAGTTATAAAGAATAGTAATTTATTTATACAATTATGTTTGTTGAAGTGAATGAAATATTACCTCACTCTTAGTGAAAAATTGACAAAAAGTAGAAATTTTTAAAACAAACTGCAACTTTATAACATTATTCTAAGAGAATATTATTATAAATAATAATAAATTGTCTAAAAAATTATTTATGTTTAATTTTGATTGATTATTGCCTGGCTCTAACCGAAAAGTTGAAAATAAATAAAAATCTGCCCGCCTCGCGGGCACATTCTCATCGCGCGCTTCGCGCGCGGCTCGCTTCGCTCGCAAGTTTGAGCGCGCCTAGGGCGCGCGACTGTTGGATCTCGCGTTTCGCGCTCGATTATGTATTCACCTCGCGCTACGCGCTCGGGCGTATTTACATCGCGCTTTACGCTCGGCTCCTCTAGATTTTTGAACTTCGTGTTCGACTTCGATGAAAAGAAAAAGTTTGTTTGCAAATATTATAAAATTATCAAAACCTCTACATATTAAGTGATTGTTACATTTGTTTTTATTTTAGACTGAAAAGGAACTTTATTTACTCAAGGTTCTATCGACCTTAAGGAAGACATTCTCATCCAGACACTCGCGCTTCGCGCTCGATATTTGATTTGAAAATCATTTGAACCTTGCGTTCCACGCTCGGTTCTGTGCACCGTATGATAGAAACAAAAATGTTTGAGCGCACTTACGGCGCGCGATTTGGTAAATACACTGAGCGCGCACTTTGTGCTTCGTGTTATATGTTCTTCATATACAAATTACTAAATTTGTATTTGATTTCAAATGAAAAGTAATGATATAATTTAGCCGACAAATTTTATTAGTTAACATTTTATTTTAGCTTGTACCGTTTATCAAAAAAGTTAATTTTTTTCATTTTGAATATATTCTTACCACAAAAATTGATTACGGGTTTGTAAGTCTTTTTTGAATGCACAATTTGTGTTCATTTATATGTTTTCGTACCTTGCATTGTTTTTTCAAAAATTTGATTTTTTCTACAGTCAATGTTATTTTCACGAATAAAACAAAAACCACGCATCCTATCGAAACATGAGTCACAGCAAATTTCTACCTCTTCCTTGGATGAACAAATTTTGTTTCGGTCATTTTTTCGTAGCTGGTAATATTCGTCTGAAAATTTGATTTTTCTATTTTCAATGCTGTTTTTTACGAATAAAACAAAAACTACGCGTCATATCAAAAAGTGAATAATAAGAAATTTGTAGATCTTTTTTAGGTGCATAATTTTGGTGAGATGATCTTTTCTCGTATCTTGCATAGTTTGACAGCAAAATGGAATTATTGATTTTTCATTAATTTTTTGTGCGATCAAAATTTGAATTTTTTATTTTTCAAAAAATTCAAAAAGTTGTTATGAAAATATTATAGGGTGTTCAGGAATCAACGTTTTTCTCCTCTTGACTTTTTTTCATATCGTGCGTTTTTCGGCTTAAAATGTTCATTTTCGTTTGTTTTTTGGAATTTTGAAAATGCTATAACTCCAGTAATTTTTTTTTTATCAGGAAAAGTCATAAGAATATTTTGTTCGTCATTTTGCGTACTACTAATAACCGTACATAGAATTTTCAAATCTTCAAAAAAAGTGGTCTCAAAAATTTTCAAAATGTGCTCACTTTTTGAATTTTCATCCAAAATAGCTGGTTAACAAACTCGTTCTCTCTTTTTCGGCCATAAAAAAGTGTGCCAAAGCTCAATCAAATCTGATCATTTTTTCGAAAGTTATCGTGGCTACAGACAGACAGACAGACTACAGACAGACAGACACCTTGGTAAAAATCGTTTTTTCTAGCTCAGGGGGTCTCAAAACGTGGAGATTTGATGAAAACCGACTATGTCAAATTTTACATAAAACCAATACCTTCTCATTAGAATGAGAATGTAAAAAAGTGAAGAAAAACCGCGACTTTCCAACACTATTCCAAGAGAAAATTGCTAAAAACAATAATAAATTGTTTAAAAAATTTATGTCAACATTAAAGTATCAGTATAAAGTAGTATTTTATATATTAGAAACAATGTGTATTCAAAAAACCTCAAAAAAAACATAATTGGTGCCAAAAACTGGCAAAACACAATTTTTTACTTATGGGTTTCTTTTGGGACCCTATATAACAGATTTATGGGAGTGATATTTAAAAAGTAATTATTCATTTGTATTCTATAGTTAATTCTGAAAAGAAAGGTTGAGTTTCAACTCGACCCATCTAATATTGGTGAATCCGAATAAAATGTACAAAAACGTATTTTTTCTTATGGAAAATACATGTTAAACTTCGTGGGGCTTGCGGAACCTCTAAATATGATTATTTTCCACAACAACAAAAAACTCATATTTTTGTGTGGATTCGAACAAATTTCGGGGCGTTATGCATGAAAATTCGAAAAAAAATTTCCAATGCATTTTCAGACCACCCTAATGGTCAAACCTTTATAAGATAAAAAATATTTATTTGTATTGTTTATATAGGATTTGTGGCCATTGAACCGTGTCAGTAGCCATTTTTTGATATATTTGAGGTATTATAACTTGCAAGTGAAGTACATAATTAATTAAAAATACGAATTTTTGACTAATTTAGCCTGAAATTATTGTTAATTTTAACTAATTTTGGAAGAGAACTAAAGGCGCACTTTAAAAAATAATATTGTCAAAATTGTTTATTTAATAATAGTCATTTAGAGTTTTATTTTTTTTGTTTCTGTTCAGTTAAAAGTTGCAATTCTTATTAAATCCTAATGTTGTAGGGTTCATTTTATTTCTTGAAGGATTCTCTACAAATCTCTTGGTGGCATTTTTGTTTAAAAAAATTCATTTCAGAGAACTGTATTTCATAAAATCAACAATTATATTAAACCCGAATAAAATTATTTAAATAAAAATAAACCAAAGAGATTTGTAGAGAATCCTTTAAAGAATAAAACGAGCCCTATAACATTAGTATTAAATAAGATATGCAACTTTTACCTAAAGAGAAAGCAGAAATAGAAACTCTAAGTAATTATTTTTATATAAACAATTTCGACCTCGATTTTAAGAATCATTTTTAACTATGATCATTTTTTTACGTGAGATATCTAGTGTAAATTCTTAAAATATGGAAATATTTAAAAATCCTGCGGGAAGTGCTCACGTTTCTTGGCTAGTTTCTTAAAAAGTTAAGTCTTCTAAGAAGAATGATCAAAATTGTGAAAAATGTGTTTCCCGAAAATGCGGTTTACTGCATTATTATCTAATTAATTCTAATTCATGGAATTTCATACCAACCCTAGAGCAGATGCCTTGCATTGCTAATTTTCAGAAACTTATTTTCCCTCCCTTAAACTCTGATTATTCTGAACCATTATTTTTAGCATCTTTTTCTCGTAAAGGGAAACTTCCCTGCAAGTTGAGAAGGCTTATAAGGCCTTAATTTTTATTTTATTTTCTTCGCCACTTTTCTTAGTAGGTATAGTTTTCGGCAATTTGTTCCAATATTACTTGGGAATAGCTGCTCTCTACTTTTTACATTAATCATTAAAATGTACAATTATAGAATCACGATACGTGAAATTGGCAGCAAAAATCCTATACATAAAAGAATGACCCAGTTGTAATATTTCTATCTAGCACGGTGCACCTCGCCTCGTTTTTCATTCTTCATTTTTCATTGTGAAATGTAACATGAATCGGTCTGGTTGAGAGGAATTCAATTCATATTGTTTTTTTGACAAAAATGAATAGCCAACTATGGAAAATTGCAAACCCAGAAATATGTTCACTCATCTGAAAAAAATTCTACAAGCATTGTAATAAAAAAATCCTTTTTCTGAAAATTCCCTTTTTGGACGGTCCATTAATGACGTAAGGCTTTTTTTTGGGGAAGGGAGGGTCTGTAAAATCTTAGGAATCCTTAGTTGGGGGGTCCAAAGCATTTCTTACGTTTACTTTCCTCTTTCTAATTATTTTTAAAAAGTATGATAATTGAAACGTGTTTTGAATGTTGAAATTTCTTTTTATAATATTATAAACAATGCGTCATTATTTTTTTCATTTCATCTTTTTTAAGAAACGTTTTATATTACATACATCCTCTAAATATAGATTCGGACAGTCAACCATTCTTTAAATCTGGTGTACTCCGTTCATGAAACTTCGTGAAATCACTGGAATCTTTTGAAAATTTTGTGAATCCCTTAACATTTTTTTAAATTATATCAAAATTCTTTGAAATTGTTTGCATTTCATGAATATCGTACGTAATGTTCTTAAAATTCCATTAAAACTCCCTGGAAATTCCTTGAAATCCTTTGAAAACTGTGAAAATCCCATACAATTCTTTGAGACTTTGTGACATCTTTTGAAATCCTTGAAATCGCTTTAAATCTTAAAAATTACATGAAACTCCTTAAAAATGTCTTGAAATCGATAAAAATCCTTGAAATTCCCTGAAATATTTCGAAATATTGCGAGATTTCTTGAAATATTTTAAATACCTTTAGAATTCATTGAAATCTTACAAAATCCTTTAAAATCCGTGGATAAACTTTAAAATGTTTTAAAATCTCTTAAAATCTTTTTTAGAACCTTTAAATCTTTGAAATCTCATTAAAATCTCTTGAACTCCCTTTAAAATTCATGAAATCTTTAAACTCCTCGGGAATCTTTCCGAATCTCTTAAAGCCAATTAAAATATATTAAAACCTCCTAAACGCCTTTAAAATTCTCCGAAATCTCTCAGAATCTTTTATAATATTTGGAAATCCTTTAAAATTCTATTAAATCTTTGAAAATTTTACAAAATTCTTTAAAATCCATGGATATACTTTAGAATGTTTTGAAATCTCTTGAAATCCCGCGAAATCGTCGAAATTAAAATCTTTTCAAGTCTTTCAAAATCTTATGAAAATCCCTTCAAATCCCTTTAAATCTTCGAATTCCCATAAAAACTTTCTGAAATCCTTCAACATTTGTGAAAATACTTCGGTATCTCTTAAAATCCTGCTTTTCAATCCCGTGAAATCATCGAAACCTCTTTATATACCATTAAGCCATTTCCCTTTCAGGGTAGGCGTGACACTACCCGATTCGAGTAGTGTTTCTACGTTACTAACCGCGCCCAACGCTGCTTAACTTCAGTGATCTGACGAGAACTGGTTTTTTTCAGCGTGGTATGGCTGTTGGCAAGATTTAAATCTCTTAAAATTCGTTAAAATTTCTTGAAATCCTTTAAAATCTTTGGAAACCCCGTGAAATCTCTAGAAATCTTATAAAAGTAATTTAAATCTCTTTCAATTTCCAAAATTCCATTAAAATCCCTTGAAATTGTAAAAAATTTATGAAAATACTTCGGTATCTCTTGAAATCCTTTGAAATCTCGTAAAAATCTTCTTTACAATTTTTTAAATGATGTAAATATTCCTTGAAATCCTATGAATTCCATGGATGTCGTACACAATCTCTTGAAATTCTTTTAAAACGATTGAGCTTCCTGAAAATCCTTTGAAATTCTTTTAAAAACTATGGAAATCGCTCAAATTGTTGTTTTAATTCCGTAAATTCGGTTTAAATACTTAAAAACGCTTAAAATATTCAAAATCCAATAAAAACCCTTTAATTCCCTTTAAATTTCACTGAAATCTTTATCCTTGGGAATATCTTTCCGAATCTTTTGAAATCCCTTAAAATATATTAAAATCTCTTAAAAGCCATTAAAATTCTTCGAAATCCCTTAAATCCTTTATAAAAATCGAAAATCCTTTGAAATTCCATTAAATCTTTAAAATTTTCACAAAATCGTCTAAAATCTATGGAAATACTTTGCAATGTTTTGAAATCTCTTAAAATCCCGTGAAATCGTGGAAATCCCGGTATATCTCTCAAAATCCGTTCAAATTTCTTAAATTCCTTTGGAATCGTTGCAAATCTTTTGAAATCCCGTGAAATGTTTCAAAATCTTATAAAATTCCTTCAAATCCCTTCAAATTTCCGAAATCATCTGAAATGCTTCAAAATTCATGAAAATACTTTGATATCTCTTGAAGTCCTTTAAAATCCTGTGAATACTTTTGAAAATTTTGTAAATCCCTTATAATTTGTAAAATTATGTGAATATTCCTCGAAATCTTATGCATTTCATGGATATTGTACATAATCTTTTAAAATCCTTTTAAATTAGTGATGCATGTTGATTATTTTCAAACAAAGTCGAGATTTCCTCGAAACATAATCAGATGGGATTAAAATGTGATTTGGAGATAAAAACTCTGTAATCTCTTGAAATCTTTTGGAATCTTATATACAGTGAAAATAATTGATATATTCTTGATATATTAAATATATTTCATTATTATTATAATATTTTATATTATATCAAGCATATATTATATCTTATGAATCCTTACAATAGGGGTTCTAAAATTTCAAAAATCATCCTTACGTAATTGATGCACATTCTCTTTCAGAAAAGCCAAATTAGCTTTTCCTTCGCTTGTTTTAAATTTTTCCCTACGTATGCTTCGAAAAATAAAGCCATTCTGGGACCTTATTAAGATGGAAATCAGATAATGCTCTTCGTTTATTTTAACCTGGATTAAAAAATTTATGAGGCTCATAAACCACAGTCGAGTCAACCCCTATCTTGATAAACACGACGAGGGTAAGCGAAGGAAGTTTAGTTCTGCCTTTGCTCAACTAAACTATCTTACACTGATATTGCCCAGAAAAGTGTGGACTGAACCATCATTTGATTATCAGTTCAGTTATGTGTCTTCTTTAGTAAAAGATATTCAAGTTCTCACGAGATAACGTGGGGTTAATTACTCCTGCAATCTTGTGTACTCTCTCTCTCTCTCTCTCTGCAATCCTTTGCAATCCCATACAATCCTGGTAATCCACCCTTTCGAAAAAATATTATAGGAAATTCAGTATAGGTCTATGATTTTCCTATAATGAATTTCTTATCTTTTTTTTGCGATTCTTGAAAAATCCTTACAACAAAATTATTATAAGAAAATCAGTATAGAGATTTAGAATGTTAAAATATTGAAAGAGTTAATGCAAACATTTTGAAGATTTACTAACATATCAGGAGGTTTTACGGGATTTCAAACGATTTCAAGAGATTTCAATATATCTCTATTGAACTGTGGGAAATAAATTAAATTAGATTAAATTTGAAGGGGCTCCTATCGATTTCAAACATTTTAAGGGATTTTAAGGAGTTGCAAGGAATTTCACAAGATTAAAGGATTTCGAAGATTTATGGGAATTGCAACGGGGTTTTCAACAGAATTTTATGGGATTTATAAATATTTCAATTAATCCAAAATGGTTTCATTGGTGTGTAAGAGATTAAAAATATTTCCCCGCATTTCAAGGATATTCGAAATATTGCAAGGAATTTTAGAGGATTTTTACGTGTTTCAAAGATGTCTAGGAATTTCTAGTGAAATTTGGAAAATAAATAGGACGAAATGAAATTTTAAGGAATTTTAAGGTACTTAATGAAATTTCACAAGATTTAAGGATTTTAGTAAATCTCCATTTCAAGGATTTTAAGGGTTTTCAAAGATTTGTAGGGATTCAGATGGTTTTTTATAAAAACAGAACTTTTATGAATAAGTTTAATTCAAATCATATTCAAGGGCTTTCAAATGATTTATACTTCCTAAATAGATTTTTAAGATTTCATGGGATTTTAAGTGATTCTAAAGGATTTTAAGATCTATACAAAATTTCAAGAGATTTTAAAGAATTTCGTAGGACTTTTAAATATTTCAAGGCATTTCTAGTGAACTTTGAAAAATAAATTAAATGAAATAATATTTCAAGGGATTTATAGCGATTTAAGAAATTTCAAGGGATTTTAAGGCATTTCAAGGAATTTCACAAGATTTAAGGATTTTATAACATCCCCAAGGATTTCAAGGGATTTCAAATATTTCTAAGGATTCAAACGTTTTTTTAGGAATTTTAATGGATAAGTTTAATTCAAATTATATTCAAGGGCTTTCAAATGATTTATACTGTTTAAGTGAATTTTTACGATCTTCAAAGATTTCAAAGGATTTTCAGGGATTCTAAAGGATTTTAAGAGATATATAAAATTCAAACGCATTTCAAAGAATTTTGTAGAATTTCCAAGGATTTCTAGCGAACTTTTAAAAATAAATTAAGTGAAATAAAAATTCATGGGATTTCCAGCAATTCCAAAGATTTCAAGGGATTTCAAGGTATTTCAAGAAATTTCACAGTATTTAAGGATTTTATTACATCCCAAGGATTTCAAGGGATTTCCAAGATTTCTAGGGATTTAAACTTTTTTTTTTAGAACTTTCATGATTAAGTTTAATTAAAATTATATTCAAGGACTTTCAAGTGATTTATTCTTTTGAAAATGGATTTTTACGATCTCCAAAGATTTCAAAGAACTTTGTAGAATTTCCAAAGATTTCAAAGGATTTCTAGAAAATTTCGGAAAATACATGAAATTTTTCTGAATTTCAAGGGTTTCTTTAGCGATTTCACTGATTTTAAGGGATTTTATTAAATCTCCAAGGATTTAAAGGAATCTTAACGTTTTTATCTAGAAAACTGTAATGAATAAATTTAATTCAATTTATATTCAAGGGATTTGAAATGATTTTTTACTTTACGGAATAAATTAAATTTTATTTCAAAGGATTTCTACGAATTTCAATAATTAAAGGAAAGAAAATTAAGATTTGTAGGAACTCTAATTATTTTTGATATTTTGGGGGATTTTACAACTTTCAATGGATTTCAATAGATTTTAAGAGATTTAGAAGATTTTAATATGAATTTCAATAAAATTTTAAGAGATTTTAAATATATAAATGGAATTCACAGATTTTTACTGTGTACAGTTTATTTGTGCTGAATTGCTATTTTTGTGTAGTTCCATATGAGATTATGAGTGGTGTAAAATAAATCCTTATTTTGTAGTTTCTCTACTTTTTACATCAATTCTTTCAATATTTTGTATTATTTATTGCAATGCTGATTATTATCTTATAATTGTTCTTCATATAAATGATTCTATATAATGAATTACCTATAATCAATGCAATTTTTTGCATACCCATATAATCTTTCAATCTTGTGTAACAAAAAATCCGAGTAATTAGCTCCTCGCGAGATACTGATTTATTCTATGAGGCCGCACAGTGTGGGCAAAAGCACTTTTTGTGGATAAAATTATGACCGTGAGGCTTCCATGTATAACAAGTCGGTGCAGAAAATTCATTTTGACCAACCACAAATTTGTTATTTAACAACAAAATAAGCAATATTTTCTTCCAAACTTTTCCGATGTATCTTTTTTTAAAGATTTTTAAATTGACTGAAGAATAGCTTTAATCAGTATAATAACTATCTAGCAATGATTTTCAATAGGTTAAAGTAAGAAACAAATAGTTTATATAATGTTTGAAACAAATTAATGAATAAAATTAATTTTCTCGTGATTCGCAATGAATAGCGCTTTTTTATTTTCATAGTTTTTACATAAAATATGAGAGAAATTAATGCCTGATTGTAATTAGTTAGGAGAAGCTGCTGTTTGATGATTATTTAAACCATTTTTATAAACAAATGCACAGTTTTAGTATATCATAATGAATAGGCTTAATTTTTTTTGCAGAATCAACCAAAACTTCCTTGCCAATGATTCCTTGCTGTCATTTTTGCTAATTAACAACAGCTGTTAATTACTTGAACGATATTTATAAACAAATTCACATTTTCAACGTTATTCCACGAATAGCCCTCATTCTGTTTGCGGAACCAACTAAAAATGTATTGTCAGTGATTCCTGGCTGTAATTTATTTCAAATTGACCAATAATATTAATTATTTAAACAATTTTCATGAATAAATGTACATTTTAATCATTTTTCCAAGAATAGGGTTCATCTTCTTAGCTAAACAAACGAAAAATGTCTCAACAATGACTCCTTCTTGTCATATTTGTCCAATTAACAATATTTATTAACAAATTCACAGTTTGACCATTTTTGGCCAAAATGTGCATTTATTTATAAAAATTGTTCAAATAATTAAAATTTTTTATCAATTTGAACAAAATTACAGATCGGAGTCACTGGCAATACATTTTTAGTTAGTTCCACAAAAAATTGGGCTATTCGTAGAATAATGTTAAAAATATGAATTTGTTTATAATTATTGTTTAAATAATTAACAGATATTATTAATTTGAAAAAAATTATGGTAAGGAGTCATTGGGTAGACATTTTTGATTGATTCTGCAAAAAATAAGCCTATTCATTGTGACATACTAAAACTGTGTATTTGTTTATAAAAATTGTTTGAATATTAGTCAAACAGCTGCTATGAAATGACTTCTGTTCATTAATTTGCTTAAAACATTATAAGCAATTGTTTTTCTTACACCGACTGAAGCTCTTCTTTAGTCAATTTGAAGGTCTTAGAAAAAAGGTACATCGTAAAAGTTAGGAATAAAATATTGTTTATTTTGTTGTTGATTAAAAAATTTTTTGTTGTTTAAAATGAATTTTCTTTTCCGTCATGTTATACCTGAAAGCCTTGCGGTCATTTGAAAGAAATACATATAAATCCACTGAAAATTGGCTTGTAGACAGGATTTTGTCCAAAAAAAGAGCTGATGTCTACACTATGGGCTGTGTTAGTATTAGTATTAATTACTATTAGTATTAAATGTAATAATTAAAATTTACGAAATCTTACTATGATTTTATAATAATATAAACATAGGGAACGAACATACATTTTAATATAAAATTTGTTAATTAAATAAACGTAGAACCTTAATGAAGTTAGTCTTTAAAAATAAAATGTGCTATAACAATAAATGTTTAGTTTTACAAACGTACAATTTTATCATTTTTTCATGGCCGAAAAAGGCCTTATGGCTTGAAATTTCAAGAATTTGATTGACATCTCTTTCTTGGTTAAAAATGCAACTGTCTATTTCAAGATTGATCTATATCGGTTAAAAAGTAACTTTATTTTAACTGGAAATTTATTTAAAAAATTTGTTAAATTTATTAATTGGAAAATTTAACTGTTTTGTAAAAAATTAGGGCGTATCGAAAAAAAAACAATAAATTTGGACTTTCCTTTTCCGGGGGGCCTGAAAAGTTCCTAGGTACCAAAATAACGCGGTCAAAGGTCAAAATCACGAAAAATTAAATTTTTCTCGTTATTTTGAAGCTTATAATTTTATTTTTGTTTTTGGGGTGAGCGGTAAAAGTTTTATACTATGATGATATAAGTGTCAATGCAGTATACCTTATCAAAATAATCTTATGTACGTGGACTCAAGTTAAAGTATCGAAAAGTACCTTTGAAGTTTAAAATACCCTCTTTTTGTCCTTAAAATTCTGAAATTTGCTAGAAAAGTCGACTATTTGTTAGAAAATTTAATTGTTTGGTAGAAAATTCGTTATTTATTGACAATTAAGTTTTTTAATGAAAATTTAACTATTCCATTTTTGATTAAAAATTTATCTTTTTAGTTTAAAAACTCTGGTTGGAAATTAATGTAATTTCTTGCAAATTCATCTTTTTGGTAGAAAGTTAATCTTCTGGGATAAAAATTCAACTATTTGTTTACAAATTTATGTATTTTGACGAAAATTTGTGTATTTTGTTGAGAATTCCTCTTTTTTAGTAAAACGTTAATTGTCTTGGTTGAAAATTTAGTTTTTTGGTTAAAAATTCAATTATTTGGTTGAAAATGTAACATTTTGGATGAAATTTTTTTTCTTCATTGACTGGATGAACGTTTTTGATTGAGGATGCCACTATTTTGTTGAAAATTCATCTTTTCCAGGGGGATGATTACGTAACTTTCCCACATCCCACGTCTCACATCACACATCCCAAATCCCACGCATCCCACATCCCAAATCCCACTTTTAATTTGTATAATTTTCTAAAAATTCACGTTACACATCACCACTGAATTTTGAAACGTGACTTATTACAAAAAATCATGAGAGGTGAAAAATGAAAAGTTGGAAGTGGAAAGTGGGAAATGGGGTGTGGGAAAGTTACGTAATTGCCCCCCAGAAGTTTGGATAATCGCTTTTATACTCATTCGAAATGCTCCCCGAGTTAAATTTTAAAGTTCCCTCGTCAGCTCTTGTAAAATACGAATTATTCACCAGCACGTACGTTTCAAGATTTGCTGCCTGTCAGAAGCGAATCCTGGAAAAGATTTATGGGTATTGAACGTCCATAAAGACACTGGAATTTTTCTTATAGTGATGTTCGTTTTTATCTTATTTTTATGCTGCTCTAGGGGAGTGTAAATTAGACATTTTACATTTGAAAATAATTTCAGGGAACGTCTATTAATTACGTAAGGATGATTTATGAAAACGATTAAAAAAATTCCTCCCTATTGTGAGGATTCGTAAAATTGTTGTGACCCCTTCCCTTCTTACGGGAGATTTTACATTTTTTAGTCAATATATCAATAATATATATAATAATATGTCAATTACTTTCACTGCAAACAAGATTTAAAAAAATTTCACGGGATTTGAAAGGATTTCAACTGATTTTAAGGGAATTACAAAGTTTTTACGGAACTTAACGAGGTTTCTAAAGCTTTTTAGGGATTTCATGAGATTTCACGGGTTTTTGAATGATTTCCACATATTAGAAAGAATTTTAAGGGATACAAACATTTGAAGAAATTCTGAAATATTCAAAAAGAAGTCATGGGATTTTAAAGGATTTTAAGAGATACCGAAGTATTTTCTCAAATTTTGAAGAATGTCACGGGATTTTGAAGATTTCAAATATTTTGAACGGATTTTAACAAATTTCAGAAGATCTAAAGGGGTTCAGATGATTTCATGGGACTTAAAAGGATAGACTTAAACGATAGTTCCAAAGCTTTTTAAAAATTTCTTGGGGTTTTTGAGAGATACCGTAGGTCTTCGGCAGATTTTTTGGGATTTTGATGAATTTTAAGAAATTGAAAGAAATTTCCGTACATTATAAAATAATGATCTTACTGGATTTAAAGAGATTTCGACATTTTTAAAAAGAAGTCACAGGATTTTAAAGGATTTCCAGAGATACCGAAGTATTTTTCCGAATTTTCAAGGAAGTCAGAGAAATTCAAAGATTTTAAGCTCTTTGAATGGATTTCATAAGATTTCACGGGATTCAAATAATTTGTGAATATTTGATAAGGTTTCATGGGATTTTAACAGATTTTCAGAGATTTTAAGAGATTTAAAGGTGGTTAATTGAATTCACGGGATTTTAAAGGATTTCAAGAGATAGCGAAGTATTTCCCCGAATTTTTAAGGATGTCAGGGGACTTCGAAGATTTCAAGCAATCTGAATAGAGTTCAGAAGATTTTAAAATAGTTCACGTGATTGCAATATATTTGCAAAAATTTTAAAGGATTTTAAGGGATTTTAACGAAATTCAAGAGATTAAAAAGGGCTTAGATGATTTCACGGTATTTAAAAGGGCTTAGATGATTTCACGGTATTTAAAAGGATCTTGAGACATTTCAAGAATTGCACATTTTAAATGATTTTAAATGAATATAAGATATTTTAAGAGTTTTCGATGATTTCTCGGGATTCAAAAGGATTTTGATGGACTAGGACTTTGTTAGTTGCTTTCCACTATTGAATTAGGAAATAACTCAATTAATAGAATTAGTAATTTGCCACTAATCCTTGGTGGCTCACTTTTCGCTAATCGAACGTGTAAAATTGTATTAGTAATTATTTTTTTACTAGTAATTATTTTGATTGAGAGCGCCTAGGGCGCGCGACTTTTGGTTCTCGCGCTTCGCGCTCGATAATATATTTATCTCGCGGTTCGCGCTCGATAATGTATTTAACTCGCGCTGCGCGCTCGGTCTTTGTACTTCCCCCACATTTGTGCACAGACATTTTTAAATCAAAGGTCAAATCATCGACAAATTTAATTTGGTGATTGTGGATTCTCTTTTGTTAAAGCTCCTTGGGCTTTAACGAATATATGACGTTCGCCGTCCGAGCGAAGCGAGGGTGGCAAATGTCATAAGAGTGGGAATCACCAACCCGCAGGCGTATTATTATTATTATTATTATTATACCATTAAGCCATTTCCCTTTCGGGGTAGACGTGACTTGCTCGGTTGGAGAAAAGTAGTGTGCATATGGGTATATAG
>CAKNYM010050153.1:59699-72615 GCA_932195095.1 Andricus curvator | reverse complement strand
GTACGATAATCGCTTTTTTCCAATCGTCTGGGACTTTCCCCGTCTCATACTATTATTTGTAACCCCTGTAAAGGGAAGTTTGTGATATAAGAAATATTGAGAGGCAGCAAGATTCTGGGGAATACTGCAGAATACTGCATTAAGACGGATGATTCGTTTGTTAAAAATGTACTAATTTAAAAACGATTTGACGGGATTGTTAAAAATGTACTAATTTAAAAAAAATGTTTATTAATAAATCCAAGAAGAACTGACATTCGCTTCGATAAAACAGACACTTTTATGAAATTAATTTTAAATAACAAGCAACGATTACTCGCATTAATAGAACATTCATCTCTAGAGAATTACCTCTTAATCACAAAGAAGCGAACAATTGCTTTTATAGAACAGCCATTTCTATAGAATTATAAATTTTTATCTTTTATACGTAAATTTCTTTCATAAATATATAATGCGAATTATGTTATGTATATTAATTATATTATATATTATATATATTAAGTGCATTATACTTAAATTTACATATATTGCGATAGTTAGTGAAACAATTCCCATCACAGTTTTTCAGCATCATCTTTCTTCTCATACATAATGGTCACAAGACCATAATTGATGAGTTGAAAAGAAACATTCCTTGCGACTTCAGTGTCTGGCGATGACATTGAATTTTCCTTCTTCATGGCAGGGTCAGGGTCAGAGTTCGTCGATGTTGGTTCACCAGATTGAGTGCGGTTAAATGAAACGACCAGTTTTGGCGATTCAAAGTGCTTTTCACAGATCTTTGATTGTGATGCACGAACAGTTAGGTTGTGGTCAATCTTTGTGCAATTCAGTACTGGCAATTGATTTTATAAAATTATTGATCCTGTTATCTGTTGACATGTTTTCCTTTTTCTAGCATCACAGGCATCAATGTAACTCTCCACAACTTTTTTGGACTTCAGCCACCAAGTCGTTCGATATCGGGGAATTTAAATCCGGAATATTCTTAATTGAATTCCTCCAATTCATGAAATAATTATAATAAGGCATAAATGACTGATTCAATCAATCAAATGTGACTGGTTTGATTAGTGAAAGGTACAGTTTATATCAGTCAAAATTACTGATCAAATCAATCGAAATGAGTGATTTAAGCAGTCAAAGTTGCAGTCTAAATCAGTCAAACTGGCTGATTACATCAATCAGAATAACTGCTTAAATCAGTCAAACTGACTGATCAAAACAGTCAAAATGACTGATTTGGTCAGTCACTCAAAATGACTGATTCAAAAAGTAATTTTTGGCTGATTTGTCAGTCGTCGAATCCGCACTGTTTGAATCAGTCAAAATTGACTGGAAATCTGTCATTTTTGACTGATTCAAATTTAGAGTGTAGTATGTCGAAAGCTGTGCCCCGTATATAATTCTGAATTAGGCCATTCCAAATACGTGGCGATCTCTTTTGGCATGTTTCCAAACTTGTTGACTCCAATAGATTGTCGAGTGCACTTCCGTTTTTGGTAGTTTGCAAAAAACTTGTCGCCTTTTACATTTTCTGGACGCAGAGTTACGTATTTTTTGTACATATGGTAGAATTCGTCCATAACTTGAAAATCTCTGACAACACCAGATTTCGTTTTTGGAAGCTTCACGAATAGCACGCGATTTCCACGGTCATCAAGATCCTTCATAACCATGTTACAGAGTTCAAATCTCCTGCATGCGCCACTTATCCCAAAAATGCAAGGAACCTGCAAGTAGTATAGGAAATGAATGCCACTGTCATATTTATTTTATACCCTAATAGAAAGAACTTTCCAGGAACGTCCCACTGGGACCTGAATGGGACTTAACGTTATTATAATTTTTAATAACAAATATCTCGTTAACCGTAATATATATATATATATATATATATATATATATATATATATATATCATTAAGCCATTGCCCTTTCGGCGAGCCTCAAGGGGTAAGCGTGACACTACCCGATTCGGGTAGTGTTTCTAGGTGGATAGTTTCTTGTAGTAAATAACTACAAGTGTGGGCTCACCACACCCACGACCGCCAACAGCAACGCAGTAGTATCAGACGGTCACCCATCCAAGTACTAACCGCGCCCAACACTGCTTAACTTCAGTGATCTAACGGGAACTGGTGTTTCCAGCGTGGTATAGCCGTTGCAGTAATAAATAGGTAAAAATAGATGCCATTTTTTAATTCTTAGTACACCGTATAGCAATTGTATTATATGACATCTATATTATAAAATGACATCAATTTTCACCTATCTATTGCGGTTAACGATATATTTCCTTAAAAATAATAATAATTCAATAAAACGGCGAGTCCCATTTTGGTCCCAGTGGATCGTTCCTAGAATATTCTACGGGAACGATCTGTGCTATAAGGCTATCTTTTATTCGTGTTATATAATTTATATTGACATACATTCGTTGCTCAATACTGGTGAAGAGTATACTGAAGCCTAATCCAATTATGTCAATTCTTTCAAAAGTTATCATGCTCAGAGACAGACATACATGCATACAGACATCCATACAGACAGACAGATTCGTAAAAAACCTTTTTTTCGGACTCAGGGGGTCTCAAAACGTGGGCATTCGCCAAAAACAGGGGGGGGGGTAAATTTTATACAAATCTAATACCTTCTCTGATGAGAATGTAAAAATATGAAATAACTGAGGGAAAATTATTATTTTCCTTAAAGAAGAGTTTAAACATTTTTATTACCTGATAATCTGATATGCATCGATTTTCAAGACATTGAAAAAATAAAAACAACAAAAAATCAATGAAAAAAAAAAAACTTAAATAGGAGATCTCTGAATCATATCCGACTGAAATTTTTTTGTTTGAAAAATTTGTTGTATAAAAAGGTACAATTTTCAGATTCGAAAATAATTTTGTTTGCCTCATGAATGAACCACCCTAGTCTATAATAGTACGAAAACTAATTTCAATAGCCAAAACAGATTAAATTAGCATATTCAAAAAATATAATTAGAAATACTTTGGACTCCCCCCCTCCTAGTGAGGATTTGTAAGATTTTCCGAACCCCCACCCCCCTAAAAAGCTTTAGGTAATTAATGAGCGCTCCCTTACCTTGAAGATAAAAAAGAACATATTTAGAGAATTACAATTTCTTGCAAAAAAAAATGATCTGACATTCAAACAAATTTCGCGAAAAACAACAGCGGTGATGTTTTGAAAGAAAATTTGCAATTTAAAACGGGAGAAATAATTTTCATTCTAGATGCAATTTTTCTTGTTTCTCTTGAGTGCAGATTTATTGTATTTTTCAACCGTGATCTAACTTTTTCTGCTTTAAGAAATGAAAAAAACTCTAAAAGCTGTAAGAGAATTCGGTAATGCTTCGTAATACCGGCATGTAAAATAATCCTCTTGCAAAAGGAGAATAGCATATTCTACTGGAGTTTTCATGGAATTAAATCTCGAATAAAACGTAATATTTCTGTCTCAAAAGATTAGGAGTACGCTGCTTCACTGAATCAAGGATTTTGAAAAGCAGCTTTAAAAACTTTCGCAGTTTGATTATACTCTGGTAAACTTTTATTTCAATCCGTAAATAAGGCACATGTTTTAATATATATGTTTAGAATAATCAAAAAATACTTACAAGTTAGGTATCGATGTTATTGCAAATTAAAATTAAATTAAAGGAAAAAAGATTGTACAGAAAAAATGAAAAAAAACATTCAAATGTAGGTAAAGTGAATATATAATATTTTAATCCCTCAAAACAAAATATTTGCAATGTTAGTTATTTTCACTCATTTCTAATCATTTGTAATTATAATATCTATCTTCAACAAAAGTCTTCTAAAACAAACCTTAAATTTTCTACCTATAATTCTGTAGGGGAGGATGGTGCATAATGAATAATGTCTTCTTTCAATAGCAGGAATCAGATGAATGAACTTTAATAATTTGTTACGAGAAGTAATTTAATTATACTCTTCCTGAAAAATTATTAGGGTGCAATATCATTCTGGTTATGAGAATATTCACAATTATCCTCGACATTATCCAATATGTACTGGTATCCAGTATGTACCAGTCACCCGTTCTGCCTTTTTATGGTGCATTTTATTCGCTGGTAATGATCTGTGAGATTGAATTTAAAGTTGAAATTGGAATTCGGAAAAAAATTCTTTCACACGATTATGTAATGTAATGTAATAGATTGGAATTGAACATTTTCGGCTGTCATTGTTGACACTTGACGGAAATTCATTTCCAACAATCGAGTCCCAGGGCAGAAGCAAAAACCGCAGTAGGCTTTCTGGAAAGGCTTGGATCGATTGTTAAACATTACGTTGGTCCATTGGGATTACACTAGAGATCAAACGTGTGAAGATAGTGTCATGTTAAACCTCGAACGATACCATGTGGTACTGTATCCGAGTTTTCCCTCTCATTTATCACTTTTTTACCTTATATAGCTATAACTTTGAGTAAAATGTCGAAAATTTAGAGAATTTGTTGGCATTATCAACTAAATTTATTGCTTCAATGAAATATAACTGATAAGAGGCAGTTTAATAAAAAATAAAAAAATATGTGCCGTAGTAAATGTTATATATCTTAAACTAATTCTTTTTATAAATGTCTTATAAAAATTAAATGTTCAGATCCTCTATAAGTTTCAAAATCATCTGAAGTGAAAATAAAGGGACATGTATGTCACAGTTTGACGACAATTTTTTTTAAATCATTAGTTTTTATAAAATTCTTGAAAGTGGATTCTCAAAAACCACACGTAAATTTTTTTTACATAAATAGTTGCTAATGTGTACAACATATCTCCTGAATGAGATTTCAGTTTTGTCAGATTGTATGGGATTTTAAAATCATTCAATGATTAGCTTATGATTCTTAAAAATTGATAAACATTTTTTTCAAAATGCAATATTATCCGAACCAGTGTAGGATATCGGGGTTATATATTTTTCTTCGCCGTGGAAATTCTTGCTCTTTCCATTAATCCTAAATAAAATTAAAAATTAAAAAATGTTAAGATGGCAACCGTTTTTATAAAATTATTGGGAGTGGATTTTCTTGAAAGCCCCATTTTAGATCATTTTTTTTATAAATGGTTGGTAATATGTACTAAATATTTCCTGAATTTAGTTCTCGGTAAACCACTGATTCACATTAAAAAAAGTTATTATTAAAACAAATTCCTGCATTTTTCTCGGAAATAAGGAAAGTTACAAATAAATGTTCACATTACAGTTTCCACATCTGGAACATTTTGGCAAAAAATACCTCTCGCTCTTTTGTGATATGAATATTTCCTTTTTTTCATTTCACTTTGTTGTTTCCTATTTTCTTTCATTTTTCTTACTTTTTGTGGATAAAGATACCATTTTGAATATTGAAAAACTAAATCAAAGATTTCTATAAAATGTAGAATTTGAAAATTATATTCATATCAACTAACATAAGAACTTTGTTTTTAACATGGTAACCGTTTCTAACCTTATCAGAGTTAGGAAGAAATTTAAAAACAGTAATAATGTTAAATTTCAATATTAATTCAGTAAAATACATACAAAAATACGAAATATTTCATAATTTGTTTAGTATAGTAGTGTAATTCAATAATAAAATTGATAATTCTTTAAATTTCAGAATGAAATTTTGTCAATTGAAAATATATAATACAATTAAAACAAAATCGGTCAGCGTATTCGACAGTGTTATCTCTCTAAAAATCATATCTAAAAATGGAAGGTGGCAGGTGGACATTCACAATAATATATATAACAAAGTACAATTTTATATTTTAATATCATATAAACATAATATTGTGAAATACACTGATTGATTTTATTTTCAGTCGAATACGCAAAGCAAAAAGAAGACTTATGTTTTTGTAATTTTTGTTGTCAATTATTGACTAATTTGCACGAAACATTTTAGAATCAATGAAAAGTCATAGTATACAATAGGTTTTAAGATGAAATGCAGGGATAAATTATATATTGTTTCTGAAAAGTGATGTAGCCAAGAAAAGTGAAAATACAACCATATCCCATTTCCAGTAACCTTTCTTTTCATTATATAAATAGTGAAAATATGGTCATGTTACATTTTAAGTAATGAAAAAAAGTTTAGGCGTAAGTGGAAGCACAGCAATACTCCTTTTCCAGTAGCCTAATACACCCTTACCCCATTTCAAGTATCCTTTCTTTTCATTATGTGAAACGTGAAAATACAACCATATTCCTTTTCCATTAACTTTTCTTTTCATGATGTAAAAAAAGAAAATACAATCATCACATTTTTAGTAACGAAAAAGGGTAGGCATAAAGGGAAACACAGCCCTATCCCTTTTCCAGTAACCTATTACACCATTACCCCATTTCCAGAAGCTTTTTTTTCATTATGTCAGAAGTAAAAATACAACTATATCCCTCTTCCAGTAACCTTTCCTTTCATTACATGAGAAGTGAAAATACAACCATATCACATTTTTAGCCATGGAAAAAAGGGTAGGCGTATGTGGAAACATAGCCCTAACCTTTTTTCAGTAGCCTAACATACCCATACCCCTTTCTCAGTAGCCTTTCATTAAATTATGTGAAAAGTGAAAATACAACCATATCCCATTTCCAGCAACCTTTCTTTTCATTGTGTAAAAAAAGAAAATACAACCACATCCCATTTACAGTAGTCTCCTTCCATCCCGAAGGGTAGAGAAAAGGGACATTCTAGAGGGTAGACCTTGAAATTGATCATTTAATTTCGAAATTCGTATTCATAATAATAAATTATAATAGTAAGAGTGGAACACATACAAATGATTATAAATCAGAAGCACTGATATTTATTCTGTATACGCTAAACATTAAAAAGTCACTCTAATGTAGAAAACAAGTTTTTTTACATTATTAGTATAGTAGTGAAATTTGATTATAAAATTGATGATTCTTTGAATTTCAGATTAAAATTTGCAGTTGAAACTATCTTAATAAAAATAAAATAAAACCGATCAGCGTATTTGACAGTGTTACAACTCTAAAAATCATATCTACAAATGGAAGGGGGCAAAACATTGATAAGAAATATTAATTTCATATTTTAATATAATATAAACATAATACTGTTGAATGCGATAATTGGTTTTATATAATTTTTATTAAATGATTTCTACTGCAAAATTTTATTCTGAAATTTAAAGAATCATCAATTTTATTGATATACGAAATTTCACTACTATACTAATAATGTAAAAAATCTTGTTTTCTACATTAGAGTGACTTTTTGTTGCCTAGAGTATCCGACTTTTTCAAAATAATTTTTTCATTATTAACTATTTTCAACTGCAAAATTTTATTCTGAAATTTAAAAAATTATCAATTTTATTATTAAGTTTCACTACTGTACTAAAAATTTATATACAATTTAGAATTTAATATACCAATAATGTAAAAAAGTCTCGTTTATTACATTAGAGTGACTTTTTGATGTCTAGTATATTCGAAATTTTGTTAAATAATTTTTTTCTGATTAAATTTATGTGATTAATTTTTTTTAAGGTTCTTCCCTGTTTTTCAAGAGGATCGAGAGATGGGACATCTCGTAATACCGAAGGTGGTAGAAGTGAACGAATGTATAACGGTAATGACACCATCCAAGAAAGCTTGCTTCCAGTTCCAACATTAAAACAGAATAATACGAGCTGCGAGATGATTTCCTTAGAACCAATAAATAATGAAGCTTCTAAGGATCAGAAGAATTAGCCGTCCAGGGATTTAGAACACCTCAAGAGCGTCTTTTCTCCAACACGAGACTTGTGTAATTTACAATATAGGTGAGTGATTGAGCAAACTCAAAAGATTTTTTTATTTACCCTCAAGATTTCCTCAAGAGGGTTGACTTCTCCCTTTATCGAAAAAAGCTTTTTCCAATAAAATCACTATCGAAGATTATTGGAAAACGATTTAGTTCTATTAGTTTCTGGTAGTAATTTTACAAAATATTTTGCTCAAGAAAAGTAAACCAACATTTTATATAATGTTAAAAAAGTCTGAACCTGGTGATGTCGCGGAATTGTTTGGGGCTGAAATATATTGTTTTCCAAGGCAAAATATTGTATACGTATTTTTTTTATCCCACCAACATTTTTTTCATTATCTTTAAAAAGTCGTATGTCTTAAAGAAACTTAAATTTTTTTTAATTACCAAAATGGCGTTCATTTTTCGAAAATACTGAAAAATCTATTTCCTTGAAAAGGCTACCTTGGATTTTTTTTTTTTTTTTTTTTTAGTATCGCAGTAATATAAGGGAGAAATCATGTAAGTTTCGTGTTTGCAAAAGTATCCCTTCATATAGAAAAACTTATTTCTTTATAATATAATAATTTTTTAAACATTCATCGATATATGTCCCAAAGAAGCTGAAATCATATGGGAGGATATAATTTTGCCGAAAAATATAATCCCGAATGTTGAAAAATACCAAAAATATAATTACCGAAGAAGAAAATCTCCAAAATTTCCAACCCCCAAAAATGTCAAATTTCTTACACAAAAATAAATATTTAAATCTGATATTTTTTATCTATTAGAAGAATATTTTATTTCATACCGACCGTGCTTATTACTGAATTCTACATAGATTTAAATGAGCCCTCCAAATTTTAAGCTCTGCACGTAAACCTGTGAAATAAAACATTATTTTAACCGGTTAAAATATTAGATATAATTTTTTGGGGGGAATTTGAAACTTCGAAATTTGGAATTTCGGGGATTCACGAATTTCGAGAATTCACCAATTTCAGAAATTTTGAAAATGATGTAATTTGGGGAATTCAATAATTTTGTAAAATTTAAATTTTTCAGTTTCATATGAAATCGCCCGTAAGTGTTTCAGATGAGACGACAATATTATAATGTAAAGATCAAATAAGCATTGAATTTATCGAATGGAAATATTGGTAAATGTTGAGAAAAGTTGGATGCTAAAGTCAAAGGTTAACTTTTTTCAGTCCGTTTCTCGTTTTCTTTTAATTTTTATTTTTATATGTCGTTACCTTTGAGGCTATTTACGTGAATGGGTACCTTACATAAGTCACATTCGTGAAGTTGACAATCTAGAGATCCATATATATGTATTCGTATGATTATACGCTCTCCATGGTTCATAAGCGTGCCAGGAATACGAAATACGAATCAAGCGGACGTATTTCCAAAAGATATTTTCTCTCTCATGAAAAAAAACTGGTAAAGAGGAAATGCTTTTTCCACTTCAAAATATATTTCTTCCCTATTCATGATTTTCGAAATATCAACATTTTAACAGTTTTTTAATTTCTTAACTCGGAATTTTTAATTCAAAAGGACGAATTTTTAACAGAACAGTTGCATTTTTGATAAAAAAGATGACTTTAACAAAATAGTTCAGTTTTCAACCAAATAATTGAATTTTTCACAAAATAGTTCAATAGTTAACAAAACTATGGAATTTCTAACCCAAAAAATATGACTTTAACAAAATAGTTGCATTTTTAACGCAGTAATTAAATTCTTAACAAAATAGTTGAATTTTTAACCAAACAGATGAATTTTAAACTTACGTAGATGTATTTTCAACCAAATGGTCGAATTTTCAAACATAAAATTTTAAAGTTCAATTTATAACAGTTGCGTTTTTCACGAAATAGTTGAGTTCACAACCTAAAAAGATTAATTTTTCAAAAGAATTTTTTCAAAAGAATTTTTAAACAAAAAAGATCACTTTTCTACCATAAAAGATGAATTTTCAATCGAAAAGGACGAATTTTCAACAAAAAAGTTTGAATTTTATACAAAAAAAAGATGACTTTAACAAAATAGTTAAATTTACGAACATAATTAAACTTTCAACAGAATAGTTTTTTTTAACCAAATAGATGAATTTTCAACAAAGAAGATTAATTTTTTATCCGAAATTAAATGAATTTTTGATCAAATAGATACATTTTCAACTAAAAAAATATGTTTACAACCAAAAATGGAATCGTTAAATTGTCATGTAAACAAAAAAAAATCAACAAAAAAAGAAACGAATTTTGAATGAGTTGAATTCAACCCAAAAAGACGAGTTTTTAACAAAATAGTTGAATCTTTAACCAGAAAGACGAATTTTCAACGACAGAAATTAATTTTCTACCCCAAAAGACAAATGTTTAACAAGGTACATGAATTTTCTACCAAATAGCTAAATATTTCAACTTGAAAGAATACATTTTTAACCGAAATTAGGATATAGTCAAATTTTGAGATAAAAAATTGATTTTTAACCAAAAAAAATAATTTTCAACCAAAAAGGTTGATTTTTCAACAAAAAAGTTCAGTATCTACCAAATAGTAATATTTTAAACAATTAGTTCAATTTTTAATTAAATAGTTGAATATTCTACCAAAATAGTTACATTTTCAACAAAAAAAGTTTATTTTCAATCAAACTGTTGATTTTTTACGCCAATAATCCGAATTTCCGACAAAACAGTTGAATATCAAAACCGAAAATATGAATTTTTAACAAAAAAATTTATTTACAACCAAATAGTTGAATTTTCAACTAAAATGATGGATCTTTAACAAAAAAAAAATGTTTTTTTTATCCGGTAGAACAACTTTAAACAAAAAATGTGAATTCTCATCGAAAAATGTAATAGTTTATATTTCAACCAAAAAAAATTTAAATAAAAAAACAATAAAATGCAACCAACAAACAGAATTTTTAACAAAATAATGTTATAAAAACAGATTAATTTTCAACCAAAAAGTTGAATGTTTTACCAAAAAGGATAAATTTTCAACCAAGAAGATAAAGTTTCTATAAAAAAGACGAATTTTCAAGAAAATACATGAATTTTTAACCAAATAGTTTAATTTTCAAATAGAAAAAATCAATTTTCAGTTCGAAATATCAAGTTTCAACCAAAAATGGAATAGTTACATTTGCATTAAAAAAATTAATTCTCAACCAAAGAAAAACGAATTTTTAACGAAATCGTTAAATTTTCAATCAAAGAGATGATTTTTCAACTAAAATGATTTAACTAAAGAAAAAAGAATTTTCAGCAGAAGAGTTGAAAATTCAATTAAATAGTTCATTTTTCAAATAAAGAGATGAATCTTAAATGAAAATTACCAAAGTTAAATTAAGTTAAATTAAATTAAGTTTCTTTTTCAACAAAATAATTAAGCTTTGAACAAAAGATTAGATTTTGTAACCAAACGAGACGAATTCCGAACCAAAAATGTAATCGTCAAATTTTCAATGAAAAAGAATAAATTTTCAACGAAAAATAGTTAATTTTCTTATCGAGTTCTATTAATTCAGTTTGCATTTACGCGAAAAAACGAGAAAAAGGGAAAGTTTCTTGAAACCAGGTAAAAAAGAGGAATTCTCTAAAAAAAGTGAAAAGTGGGGAATAGGGGAAGGAGTGTGAAGTCTGAAATATAAAAGTGCTTTTGAAACATATCAAATTATTATTGAAATGTACTGTTGCATGGACATCTCTCGCAAAATTCGCAAACTTTGTTAAAATTTATGCATGAGAACTGGCCCAATAGAGCTGATGCTCTATTAAAAGCCAGTTTTAATGGGTAAACAATAATTAAGCTAACCTCATTTTCTTAATTATTACCGATAGAATAGTTTTACTGCATTTGAAAATGACCCTGATCTGAACTCTGACTAATGATTCTATCTCCATAATAAAATGAAACATTGTAGGGGAGACAACCCTACAATAGATAATGAACCTAAAGTAGATAAACCTTAATTTAAAATACTAATGTATGTCAAATAATTAATTCAATTTATTTGGTAGTTAGGAACCTATATGTGTTGATAAATTAAAATTAGAAATAATTATATTAGGTATATTTGTGCTTTTAATTAATAATTATCTAATGTAGGTTTTTCATATACCGTAGGGTAGTCTTCCTTCTATATTATGCCCCAACATTTTGTAAAATGAGTGAAGATAATGTACCTTAGAAATGCACTTTGCAATTAGCGGTTGCAATTTGCGAACCCGGTTCCGCCGATAAATAACAAAAAATACAAGGGTCGCTTGCCACAACTAGGAAAAGAGAGAGTTTCTGTTAAAAGCGGAATTTAAATACCAGCAGAAATTGTATGAAGATTTTTGCATCCACGAGACACATGAATAGACAAAATTATGCAGACTACATAAAAACTTTTGCATTCTCTCAGGATGCTTCCGAATTCTGACAGTAAGTCCTTTAGGAAACTCGTTATGATTTCTTTTCATTAAACAACTTTTTGAGTTTCTGAAATGATAAATAGAAGTTATTTTCGTTTTTCACTGAAAAGTGCACAGTTTATGATTTTTTGTAACGATGCAAATAATTTGCTACTATTAAAAAAATGACACAAATTCTACTATTTTGACAAATTCCTCGCTAATGCAACTCTTTTTTCACTTTGCCTTTAAACATATTTTCAAACTTCTTCGCTAGATTGGCCCGCTAAAATAACATATCTGCAATCAGAAAAATTGAAATTTCAAAGATTAAAGAAACAGGATTTCAAAATTTTCAGATGTTTTGAAGAAATTTTAAGAGACATTACAAATTTCCAAAGATTAAAAGTTTTTAAGGGTATTTCTAAAAAGTATCAAAGATATCAAATGATTTCCAAGATTTTAAGGGATTTGAGGAAATTTCAACGAATTTATACAGAGCTTTATGGTGTTAGATTTGTTACATTTGTAACGGACTCAGTGGATTAAAAAAATTTATACATTTTCAAAGGAATTTTAAAAGATATTTATGATTTTAAGATAAAGTACAGGATTTCAAAAGTTATGAGGGATTTTTTGAATTTCAAAGGATTTTTCGAATTTCAAGGGATTTTA
>CAKNYM010050153.1:17467-59689 GCA_932195095.1 Andricus curvator | reverse complement strand
GGGATTTTTTGAATTTCAAAGGATTTTTCGAATTTCAAGGGATTTTAGTGAATTTGAAAGAATTTATAAAGAACTTTAGAGAGTAAATGAAATGTTAAGATACTTCTCGCGATTTCAAGGGATTTCTACGGATTTCATGGGATTTTATGGGGTCTCAGAGGATTTAAAAAATGCAAACATTTTCAAAGGATTTTTAAACGATATTTATGATTTTAAGACGTTACACGGGATTTCAGAAACTTTTTTTTCAATTCGAAGGAATTTCAGGGAATTCTGAAGAATTTATAGAGAAATATAAGGAGTAAAATTTAGAGGTGTGCAGTCGTTTATTTGAATTTTTAATACAAATTTAGACACGCTTGGAAAATTGGATTTTACGAAATAGAAAGAAACTTTAATGCACTTTAAACCAGTTTGATTTCCTTAAGCCATTACAATTTTTTTAAACATAATTACTCCTTTTTTTGGTAGAAAAATGAATCCAAAAGTCATGTCGAATCTTTGAAATTCGATTTATTTGAATATTCGAACAAGTCCAATTTCGAAGATTCGACTTGACTTTTGAAACCATTTAAAAAAAAGAAGTTATTCCGATTTTCAAAATTGTAATAATCCAAGGAAATCAAGCCCGTTTGATGCACAGTTAAATATTTTTCTTCTTCGAAAAATTCAATATTCCAAGCGTGTTTAAATTTGTGTTAAAAATTCGAATAAACGACTGCACACCTCTAGAGAAAATGGAATGGTATGAAATTTTAGGTATACTTCTTGGGATTTGAAGGGATTTCTACGGATTTCATGGGATTTGATAGGGTCTCAGAGGATTTAAAAAAGTTGAAAAATTTCAAAGTAATATTAAATGATATTAATGATTTCAAGACGTTGTACGAGATTTTGCAATATTTAAGGGATTTAAAAAATTTCAAAGGTTTTCGAAGAATACTGAGAATCCGAACCTCAAGAATTTCGTAAGATTTGAAAGAATTTCTTAGGATTATCAAAAGCTTCAAGAGATTACAATTTTTTTTTCAAGAATTTGAAATGATTTCGTAAGATTTCAGAAAATTTAAAAGTGTCCGAAAATTTTATTGAATTTCAGAGAGTTTCAATGATTTCATAATTTTCAAAGGAATTTTGAAAGATATTACAGATTTCAAAATCTTTTGCTGGATTTTACTCGATTCTTGTGGAATTACTAGGGATTTCACAAGATTTAAGGGATTTTATCAATTTCAAGGGATTTCAAAATATTTTGAAGAGTTAAGGGTATTTAAAAATATTCCAAGAAATTTAACGAGATTTCCAAATTTTTAAGGGGTTTCAAAGAATTTCGTAGGATTTTAGGAAATTTCAAAGGTTTCAAAAAAAGTACTCAGGATATCAATGACATTCAAAAGATTTCAAGGGATTTAACAGATTTCTAGAGAACTTTAGGAAATAATATAAACGAAATGAAATTTTAAGAGACTTCTAGAAATTTATAAGGATTTCTTATGATTTCAATTGATTTTGAAGGTTTCAGGAGATTTAAAAAGATTTACTCTCAACAAATTTCAGGGTTTCTAAAGGATTTTAATGGATTTCAAGGCTTTTAGGGCATTTTTAATGATTTGAAAGGATTTTTTTCTTATTTTTTTTCTTATTTTTCTCTCACTGGCGGAATTTGTTCGTATGCCCCAAAAAAGATAGTACCCCAAATTTTAGTCAAATTGATTAATATTTACCGATAGAAACTGGGCCTTGAAATTTCCCATGAGATATTCTTGGGAGAAATCACGCGAAATCGAAAAATCTGCATAAATTTTTCAATTTTTATTCGAATCATTCTATCTCCGTAGAAAAAAATTTGCATAGAATTCTTAGAATATTTATAGTCAAAAACTCAAAATTTTAAATAGAGAATTCAAGATCTTGAAATACAAAATTTTGAAATACACAAAATGGCGGCCAATTCAGAGTTAAAAAAAAGATTATTACTCTATTTTATATACCAGATTTCAAAAATGGTTGAACCCTCGCTTTAATCCTTTTAAATATTGCATGATACTATTTTGAACTTTTCAAAAGATTCCGAGGCCTTGAAATGTTCAAACAAATGAAAGAAATTTGAAGTTTTATAGACTTTGAAAACTACTCCAAATCTGATAGATAAAGGGGAAGGGGGATTTTGGTCAAAAGGGTAATGAGGGGATAGAGTTCTAATAGGGAGAGGGGAAAGAAGTTGATGAAGAAAAGCAATAGAAGGATGCCTAATAAACAAAATTAAACCTCAAATTTTGGGAAGGGGAAAGGGAAGGGGTAGTTAGAAAGAGCGTAAGGGGGGTATAGGGATAGGGGGGTAGAATGCTAGGCGGATGGAGCGATAGGAGGAGAATGATGCCTTTAAAAAAAGGGGGATGCCTTTGAAAAAATATATTAAACTTGAAACCGGGTGGAGGGGAAGGGGGTATTAGGAAGAACGGATAGGGGATGAGTCAAAATGGGAAGGGGTACAGGGGATACGAAAATTACAACTTTCAATCTAGATAAGGTAGATGAACGTGTCTGAATTTGAAAGTATAATACTAATTATGAAAAGTCAGTTTAATGGTATTTTCCTCGGTATTTTCTACCCTTCTGGCCGAAAGGAGGTTATCGATATTCAGGCAAAGCCTTAATCTGGTATAAATGAGATTTATTTGTCGAGGATCGCAGCCAAGGTCCACCTCTCTAATATTGATCGCTTACGAATTAATCTTGAATCTTAGAGGGCATTAGAGTGAATGGAGGAATTAGGTAAAATAATTACGTTGGTGGAGCCCATCATGAATACAATTAGGGCGGATGTCACTGGAAGGTCGTAATTTTCAAGCAAAAGACGTTTCTCAATCTTCCATTATTATTCCCGACCCTCACCAGGAGATCCCGATTTAATACAAATGTATGGGACAAAATCTATTTCCGAGAACCGCGAGTAAAACTTTTATTCTTTTTGGAATTTATTTGCGAAGATTAAATGAAAAATTCTATTAAGTCAACGAATGATTTTGATTAAAAAATAGTATTTGCAGATAAATAATACTACGTTATCAATTTCGGGCTATTTTTGACCCCTCGTCACCCCTCGTTGAATTCAATATAAAACACTTCAAATTCCTAAGATTTCAAATCGAAATATATTGCCTTTTCAACTAAAAATGAATTTTTAACCAAACAGTTACAATCACAACCAAATAGTGGAGCTTTCAAGGAAAAAAGAATGTTTAACTAAGTAGTTGAATTTTTAACCAAATAGTACATTTTCAAGCCAAAAAGACGAATTTTTCAGAAAACAGTTGAATTTTTGACATAAAAAAATAACTTTATAAATATAGATGAATTTGCAACTTGCAAAGACGCATTTCCAACCAAGTGGTAGGCTTTTCAAAACAAGAAAATAATCAAATGCAACCAAAATTTTAGTTTAATAAATTTATTTCAACAACAAAAAATTCAAAAAGTTGAATTCAACCAAAGAAGACGAATTTTCAACTGAAAAAATGCGTTTTCCAAAAGTTCTTTCACTCAAAATCAAACATTTGCTTTTTTAACCAAAAAGAAAAAATTTTCAACCAAAAAGATTAATTTTCTACTAGAAAAAATGAATTTTCAACAAAAGACATGAATTTTCAACGAAATAGTTAGACATTCAAATAGAAAAGATCAATTTTTAATTAAAAAAAAAAAAGAATTTTCAACAAAGGAATTTAAAATTCAACTCAAATGATGAGTTTTTAACCAAGAAGATTAATTTTCTAAAAATTGAATATTTAAATTTTCCAACTAATGAGATAAATCTTCAACAACATAATAGTAGACTTTCCAACCAAAAATAGTTAAATTTTTCAATTGGGCTCTTTCAATTCATTTGGCATTTAGGCGAAAAAAACGAGAAAAAGGGAGAAAGGGGAAGTTTCTTGAAAACAGGGGAAAAAGAAGAATTCTTTTGAAAAGGAGAAAAGGGAGGAATAGGGGAAAGAAAACTGAACTCTGTAATATGAAATTAATTTTTGAACTTATTAAGTTTTTATTAATTTGTACCGTTTTTTTATCCTCATGTTTTTCAAGAAGATGAATCGGATAACGGTTGAGAAAAAGAATTTGTTTACACAATTTAATAAAGAGAACTAAGTGTTCTTCCCGAACAAGCCATTTTTCTATGCCAATCTGTGATATTCCTATAATATAGCCTTCATTAGTTTTTATTAAAGTCATATCTAGGAATTATAATCTCCTTAAAATTTCAGTTTCAACAGTAGATTATAATTTTGAGAGAGTATCAACATTGCATGTAGAAAAAGTGCAGAATAAGCAACATTTCTTGCGTAAAAGTCGAAAATGAAATCAATTTTTCCAAAAACTTCATTTTCCAAATCCTCTATGATAATTTGTGCAAGAACAGGAGACAAAATAAAAAAATATTTATTCTTGATTTTATTATTTATTCAATAATTTTATTAATTTTAGTTTTAATTAATTAATTTTAATTATTTTAAGAAATTTATTGTTTAATACCATTAAACCATTTCCCTTTCAGGGTAGGCGTGACACTACCCGATTCGGGTAGTGTTTCTAGGTTTTTCTTGTAGTTATAAATAACTACAAGTGTGGGCTCACCACACCCACGATGTGCCAACAGCACTCATGTCAGTATTCTTGAATGGTCACCCATCCAAGTACTAACCGCGTCCAACGCTGCTTAACTTCAGTGATCTGACGAGAACTGGGGTTTTCAGCGTGGTATGGCCAATATAAATTGTATTAATGCAACTTTTGGCAATACAATCTTTTTTTTAAATGTTTAACAAATGAGAAACATTTATTTTTAAAGCTAAATTTTTTTAAAGAAAATGACCTTTTTCCCTATCGGATTTCCAAATTTTGTTGTATAAAAAATATTATTAAATTTAAAATGAACTGAATGAAAAACATATTTTAGAGCTTCAAGAAATCAGTTTTTAGGAATCCTGACATGGACATTAAGAAAATGCCATCGTCTTTCTATGGAAATTTCAACTTCTTCATATGGAATGTTCGGAAACATGGCTATCACATCAAAAGAAACCAAAAAGTGATTCGATGGTATTCTAACATTCTGAATTAACTTTAAAAAGGGAAAACTATTTTTTTGAAAAAGTGATGTATTTTTTGATGATTTTGCTGAGTAACTCTTCTAACTTTCTATTAGATGAATCTATGGTCGAAATTACTGATGTCTATGAAGTTAGCACAACAACCATAAAATATTCAACTTTTGTTTGATGGAATCGTTTGGTCATCGTTTGGTCATGTTTGGTCACGTTGGGAAACCAACATTTGTCGTTTAAATGCTAACTTTTGAGTGCTAACTGCACGCTGCACCACAAATTTTAATTTTGTTCAAAAATTCTTTTACCAATCGTTTGGATGTCGTTTGGTCACATTTTGACGCTCACTTTTGACGTTTGGACGTCGAAATTGTGTGAGTTATCGAATAAGAAAGTCATTAGCACCATACTCGCGTGCGGCGCCTTCTCAAGTGATAGTGACCTTCTTTGGTCAGCCGTGGCCTTAAATATAATATGATGAGTCAGAAGTCCTGACAAGAAAATTTTTCGAAAAATCAAATTTTTAGAAGAGATGCATGATTTCAGTCCTTTTTCATTCCTATGAAGCGAGGTTTAAGTTATACTTTTCAGGAGTAAAAAGTGACTTCATATTTTTGTATGAATTTAGGAAATTCTGGAAAGTTACAAAATGTTGAAAATCTATGGTAAATATAAATAACAAAAAATTTCGAAAACATCAGAACTTTTAAAAATTTGAGAGTTTTAAAGAAAGAACCCAGCACAAAATACCAAGAAAAAAACGTTCAGTCGTTTGAGGTTAAACTGCCTGGAATGTATTCTTTAAGGTGTCCCGAATGAAAGTTCTTATGTGCACTAGGTCCCAAAAGTCCTTAGGTTTCGAGTTACAGGCACTTGAAGGTATAGTATATATAGTATAGCGCTCAAAAAGATGAAAATCATATACCACAGTTTTCACGGTGAGAAGAGTCGATTAACTCAAAATGCGTGCTCACAGATATATTATGCATATCTTCTAAAATTTGATTTTTTGAAAAATCTTCTTGTCAGGATGTCTGACTCATCATAGTATATTTAAGGACACGGCTGACCAAAGAAGGTCACTATCACTTGAGAAGGCACCGCACGCGAGTATGGTGCTAATTAACTATTATTATTATTATTAATTATTATTCGATAACTCACACAATTTCGACGTCCGAACGTCAAAAGTGAGTTTCCAAACGCGACCAAATTACATCCAAACGGTTGTTAAAAGAATTTTTGAAAAAAATTAAAATTACGATTCCATTAAACAAAAGTTGGATATTTTATGGTTGTTCTGCTAACTTCACGGAAATAAATTACTGTCGTTACACGATGATCTGTTTTACGTTTTATTTCCTTTTAGTCTGTTCTTTTTTTTTAAATCTTTTTTTGGCCATAGGTTGAAAAAAGGCTTTTATTAATTGTGTAAATATCACATTCCCCGAGAATCAACCACAAAAAATGATCTGATCAGGTTTCCATGGAAAAATGCAAATTTGTTCTTTGTCTCGATGCAAATATTAGTGAAAATCCATAGCTAAATTGAAAAGGAAATTCACCATTTTGCTCGATTTCGCTCTTTTATTATATGTTAAATGGCAATTTGAGAGGAATTCTTTGAAATTAGTATTTGTTTTATATTTTATATTCAGTGACTCTCGTTGGTAAAACAATCGAGTAGATATTCTTCTTGTGGGATGTTCGTTCACTACCGGTATTTCCGGATATTTGAATTCGAAAAAGCTCTCGGTCGTGTGAGCTTATAAAAGAGCATCGTCACGTTCACGACAGGAACAAGGCACTGATTGGCAGACCACGGAAATATTATGAGGACTGTGTCGATGCCAAGTATCCTTATCCAGCAAATGAACGATTTTCCCACATTTCTCTGAATCAGTCCATTTCATCCTAATTCCAGTGTCCCCTTTCCTTGCTTTGTGAAAAATAGGACTATTAGTGTGATTGTAGATTTATCACGATTTATAAAATTCTTAAAAATAAGCCCCTTGGTAATTGGGTCATAATTTGGGTGTGAAATTGAAGCAGATTTTAGAGAAGTATAATTGATGTCATCACTGTTCAGTGAAAGAATTTATTTGGCATTTAGAAATCATGATTCCGTTATTCAAGAAAATTTGGTTTATTTAAAATATCACTGGCCTTGTAATTCGTGAATTAAAAATAATTTTTATAAAATTAGAACATCCCTATAAGTGAAAAAATTGGAAAAGGATTGAAAATGGAACATTTAGAGAGAAAGTTTCACTTGGCTTTCTTCATTTTTGATAGGAGAACCTTTGATAATTTTCGACGATTTTTAACAGAGATTATTTAAAAATATACCTCAACTTGTACAATAGGGTGGTCCGAAAAATTGGATAATGGAAATTGACGATTTTGCACAAAATTTACACATATGAGCTTTTTCCCCTTTTTTGGGATGGTCAAGATCAAAATAAAGGTCACCATTGAATTCCTTGTTGAAAGTTCTTTCAAGAATGACCTTGACCGTCCTGAAAAATATCTTACCTGAGGAAATATTTATCCGTCCCGGGACTTTTTGGACACCCTGTATATTGTGTGTTATACACTTTACAGATGAACAATAGAGCTAAAAATTCTTTTCAAAACTAAAACAAATAGTGTTCTACCTACAATAGGGCCCGATATATAGCTTGACAAAATTGGTACTTTTTAGTTTTTCTAAAAATTTTCATACTTCGGTACACCTCACATAAAAATTTTTTACAGATGAATGAAGTTGAATGTAACATGAAGTTGAACCTTTTCCCCGATTTTGCCATATTTGCAGCTTTCCATGAATGCATCCAAGATAAAATGCATCCTAAGATAAAAAAATAAAAGTTTGCTCTTATTTCATGTGCTTTTTTTCTTTTTAACTACTTTCATCTTGGGATACAATGGGATTGAGCTTTTTTGGAAAAACTGAAATTATAGCGAAATCCGAAACAAAGTGTCAACTTCCGATGGTCATAACCGTGGACCTATGAGGGCTAGAACATGTTTTTCATAATACAGGTATATAACGGGTCACTTTAACCTCTGTAAAGGGGGATAGATGTAGCAGTTTTCAGACTAACGTGACTAGGGAGTCCTAGGGAGACCTAGGGAGAGAAAGTGCCATTATTGACCTCTGACTCCAGACGTGTAACGTAGATATAATGGAAAATTATTATGCAGGTTAGCGTTACACTGTCTATACTAGTGATCCTGACTACACGGGAATTGTTGAATGAAGTTAATCAAAATGTTAATGATGATAAATGTTTATAGTAAAGTTACCAAAACTTACATAGCCCGATACATTTTTTTTTAATAAGATTAACGTTTCTGGGTTCAAATTTAGCTTGCGGGAGATTATTAGAATTTGTTGGGGAGTCTCCAGCGACTTATTTCCGCTAAATTACTTGAAATTTTGATTCCCCCCACCCCCCTTATGGAGCCTCAAAAATGCCCCAAAAAACTAAAATTGACCATTTTGCACAAAATTAACGCACAAGTTAAATATTTTCAGACATTTTTCAACTAATTTTCAATTGTATAAACAATTTCCATTTGTTTCAATAATTTTGTTTTCCTACTAAGTCATTAAAGGTACTTTTTTACGTTTAATTGGACAATTAGTTATTGATAGAAAGACTGATATTTGTTTTCAACATTTATCAAAATTATTTAAACAATTAATTATTATGTAATTATAAACAGTTTTCAAAAAGAGGTAGTAAACTCTAGTTTCTCAATTAAGTTAACTTTGTGGCTTATTATTGAATATCTACGTCATTCAGATATTACTGCCTCATTCTTTAAAAACATTTATTTTGGTTAAACAATTTTGTTCTGAAATAAATGTTTGAAATTCATCTTTTTCTGTGATTAATGCATTAATTTGTTATTTATAAGAGCAAAACTTCACGTTAAGACCATTATTTAATTATTTCAACAATTTATAGAAGATTAATTGTATATTATGATGGAAATGCGATAAAATCTGATTGTTTGTGTCCCTTATGGTTACCTATGTGTTAAAAATATGGATAGACATTAAAATGCTGACGCTGTTATTTATTTAAATAATTAAGATGCCCAGGTCGAACTGACCGGGTAAAAATCATAAGTATGGGAGTGATCAATCATTGACTTTCCGAAGTATAAAAAATGTATTGCAAATAAGACGATCTCATACTTCAAGTATATTGAAGTATGTAATATAGATAAAGTATAGCTTAATTATACCTGAAGTACTATAGCTGAAGTATAGATGAAGTATGGGATATGCTTTATCTATACTTGAGTATAGCTAAAGTATATCCCATACTTCATCTATACTTAAGTTAAATTATCGGGCATAGCATGGCACTCATTTGTTTTTCAAGATATCTTAGCAACGGGCTAAAAATAGTGTAACATGATCGGTCAATTTTTGCTCACGAAATAGACTTCGGAATTGAAAATAACTATCTCTGTTTTCAGCTTCATGGGGAATCGTCACAAAAGACGAGGATCTATAATGGAAAATTGATTGGTAAGAGATTCAGAATCATTGATTCATAACCAGGATATATTATTATCATCATAAAAACTTAAAAAGTTGTAATCATATTATTATTTAGGTGAAATATTTGACCTTTAATTTATTTGTAATATAAAGTCAAATAATTAAAGTTACAATGAACATTTAACTGATTTACATTTTCCTTATTTCAGAAATTGCTAACAATATTTTTTGATGTTATGAGAAGCATGATTCTGGATCTCTAATTTTATGTATTTCAAGTATCCCATTATCAATATGAGCGATCACTCCCATACGATTTCGCAGATGTTTTCCTAGATCAATCCTAAACCAAAATGTTTTTACCCGGGTATCTACTATCACGGAATTTTTCGTATTTATAATTTCCAGCTCGTCCAGGGCTAGTTTTACGAAAAAATCCACAATTCCTTCAACATTATTGAATTATTTGAAATCTTATTCTACATAGGTAAAACTTTTTTCTTAGCTCTTTAATTAATTCTTTGACGAATTGAAATTAAAATATCTAAAATCATTTCTTTTTGAAGGCTCATTGTTTAAAATTGTACAGTTTTGTAGAAATTTAAAATTCCATAATTGAAAAGGTTGAAATGTAAAAATATTTAAATCTTCGAACATTAACAAAATAGCCAAATGCAGAATACTGTGTAATATTTTGCATTATCCAATCACCGAGACGAAAATAAATTTACACTTGTGTGAAGTTATTTTCATCTCCGTGATTGGATGAATGACTTTCGGTAGTGTTCTAAAGAGTTTAAGTGCTCGGAGAAATTCTCACGAGCATGAGAATATGCTCGACCTTTATGTGCTTTGAGAATTTAATGAGCATTTTTGAGCATTTTGAATCAGGATTTTAAAAATCGTATTTTCTACCTTTATTAATAATAATTACATTATTTAAATTTCGCGGGAAAATGTCTCGCTTCAAATTGGAAAGGGCGCTAAATTTAAATGATAAAAGAAGTCAAAGTAATAGAAAACATAGTGCCTTATTCAGGGTTGCTACAATATACCAATTTCTAAATTCTTCTGGGTATAAAACCAATCATACACCTAGAAGATTAATAATGTGAATGCAAAATAAATTTTGTTTCTAAATATGTTTAAAACGCTTTTTAGTTGTGTGTTTCAAGTCAAAAAGATAAATTTTCAAACAAAGAAATGAATTTTTACCCAAATAGTTACTTGAATTTTCAACCCAAAACATTCATTTTCTACTAAAAAAGACTGATTTTCAACAAAGTACATGAATTTTCATCTAAAAAAATCAATTTTCATCGAAAATTAGAGTAGTTAACATGTCATAAAAATAAATGTTCAACCAAAAAAAACGAATTTTCAACAAAATATATTTTTTCATAAAAAAATGATTTTTTAAACAAAAATAGAAGAATTAAATTTTCAGTTAAGACAATCAAACTTCAACCGAAAAAAGTAATTCTGAACAAAATAATTCAATTTTAAACTGAAAAATATAAATTTATAAACCAAAAATATTATATTTCAATTTGCAGTTAGAAAAGTAAATGTAAGAAAATTAATTTTCAACTAAAAATATAAATTTTCAATCGAAAATGGAATGGTTATATCCTCAGTTGAAAAGATTAATTTTCAACTAAAAACAAACGAATTTTCAGCCAAAAAAATTAATTTTAAATCACAATGATGAATTTTCAACCAAAAATATGAAATTTTGAAAATAGTTGAATTTTCTATTAAACGGATAATGTTTTAACGAAAAAAATTACTTTTTCATCAAAAAAGGTAAATTTTCCACAAAAAATGGAATAGCTAAAGTTAATTATCAACTAAAATGATGAATCTTCAACTGAAAAAATTTTAATTTTCAATCAAATACATGAATTTTAAACTAAAAAGATAAATTTTCTACCAAAAATAATGTAGGATAATTTTCAGTTAGTAAAATTAATTTTCAACCAAAAAACAAACGAATTTTTAACAAAACAGTTAAATTTTCAACCAAAGAAATTAATTTTTAACCAAAAAGATGAAATTTCAACTAATGAAAGTACTGTTTTACCAAAAAAGACGGATTTTCAACAAATAGTTAAATTTTCACCGAAAACGGATACATTTTCAGCTAAAAATATAATCGTTAAGTTTTCAGTAAAAAAATTATTTTTCAATAACATTAAAGTAAATTTTCAACGAAATAGTATAATTTTCAACCAAGAAGATTAAATTTATATCAAAGAAGATAAATTTTCGACAAAAAATGGAACAGTTACATTTCCAGTTAAAAAATTAATTCTAAATAAGAAAAAACTAATTTTCAACCAAAAAGATCGATTTTGAACCAGTAAAATATGAATTTTCTACCAAAATAGATGAATTTTTGATAAAGTACATGAATTTTCAACCAAATATTTGAATTTTTAAAGGAATTTTCAACCAAAAAGGTGAATGAGTCACCAAGAAGATTAAATATTCATTCTCCCAAAAAATTCGAATTTTTTATAAAATACAGGAATTTTAAACCAAATATTTGAATCTTCAACTTAAGAAAATAAACTTTGAACCAAACATATACGAGTTAAGTTTTCAGTTAAAACAATTAATTTTCATCTAGAAAAAATAATGTGCAATAAACTAAGCGGTTGAATTTTTTACAAAAAAAAAGAATTCTCAACGAAAAACGTGATGTATTTTAACCACAAAAAGGATTTTAATTTTATACCAAAAATAGTTGAATTCAACCAAAAAAAAATGAATTTTCTACAAATTGGTTTGAATCCTCAAGCAAAACAGATTAATTTTCAACCAAATGGTTGCGATTTTTAACCCTAATAATAAAATTAATTTCAACTTTAGTTTATCGAAAATTCCCTAACTCTGCCAGGTTTTTTCCTGGCATTCCCTGTATTTCTGGAATTACCTGACCTGTACAAACTATATATATTTGTTCAAAAAATAAATGCTTTAAATTCTCTTTAATGCTCTATAAATACTCTGTTCGAGCATAAATGCTGAGCATATTCTCGAGAGCATTTGCTTAACATAAATTCTTGGGCATTTAAGAACGCTAACTGTCGGTTGAATATATTTTTGTATCGGTAATTGGTTGAAACTATAAACTAAAGAGGTTGGCAATCTTGAAACAGTAATGCCATCCTTTGTCGGTTCAGTCGGATCTTTGTCCTTACTCCTTACTCAAGCCGCCAACTCCCACATTCTCATGAAGAAAAATAGTATACGCGCCACGGGGCGAAATGTGGGAATGCAAACTCGTGTGACTTGGCAACACTGCAAAGCCGCGATGCCTGCGGCCTCGTGCAGCCAACTTCACGCTCGTTTGCATTTCCACGTTTTCGCGCCTATACGCGTAATCCACTATTTAGGCTTTTCTAATTCCACCTTAATTAATTTTGAAATGCTTTATCTTGTGAATGAGGAAATTTCAGAGCTTTGTTTTATCGCATTTCAGATTAATATAATTTTCAGATAGAAAGAATAATAAAGTGAAGAGCAGAATTAATAATTCCATTTCTCGTAATAAGAGTAATTAGAAATTATTCACACAAATTTGAGTTAATTACACTCAACAATAACTTGATTAATCTGTAACGAAATAAACAACGTTACTCAACAGAATGTTTTCAATTTAATTTACAATATAACCTTAATCCCAAACAATTTTAACAATAGGACTTCACAGCAGTTTTAATTATCGCCAACCTCTTCTCTCTTAGTTTTTATTCGTATTAATTAAAGTTTGTAGAAGTAATCAAATAAAAAAATTCATTCTTTTTATTATGAGAAATGTTGCAACTGCTTCTTTTATGAAAAGGTCAACCAAGAATATTGACCAGCATCCAAGTTGAAAGTTCTAAAAGAATTTTTACCGCGGATTAATACAAATTGAGTTATTAAAATTTCTCACTTCTTTCTTAAATTAGGTTTTTTCAAATATGTCGAAGCTTTTTCCTTAAAATTATATTCTTCCAGAAAAATTACAAAAATGATTTTTCAGAATTTTCTTTAAAAAATGATAAGTTATCACATATTATTGAGGGTTAGAGGGACGTGGCCCATAAGCCCTTTTCCACGCGCTAATTCCTTTTTCCTGGGGCCCAAAAAAAAACCACGCCTTCTATTATTGGGCATTTTAAACACAAGAACGCATCGTATTTGTTTTGCATCTGGAAAAGAGTTCTGTGTTTTTACCCCTTTTCCAGGGGCAAAAAAAGCCCATGAGTCCTAGTGTTTCAAATACCTAACACTACAGTAATAATAAGTATGGTGTGAGTTGGGGAGGGGGCTTCGGCCATATCCCACCCCACTCACACAAAACCCTTTTTCCAGTAACCCCAAAAAACAACCACGCGTTTTAGTGTTGGGTATTTTAAATCCGGGACCTTGGAAAGGTGTAAGGACTTATAGTTGCTGAGATCAAAAACTTTCATGCACAGCATTTTTATCTCAGATCAATATTTTTCGAGATTTAGAAAAAAATATTTTGTTAAAAAATGACAATCGTTAATAACTTAATTCATATAATTTTGGGCCAAAAGTACTTTTCGGATCTGGGATGACAGGATGACTGGGATGCAAAAGGAACCTTCGGGCAAAGTATCAAGTCATATGAAAAAGTCCCGCTTCTCCCTCTTCACTTTTTTTCTTGGGTGACCTTTTCGGAAGTGTACCCGCTAATCTCAACATTCGTTTTATTACTGAAAATTTATGGCAGGCTTAGGAGAGAAATCTGATTGTGAGCAATAAAGAACGATATCGCCTGGCTGACCAGAAGCCTCGCTAATATTACTTCGGGCCGTACTCTATCGACCCTTACTACTTCCAGTGTGTTGCTGGCGCTATCCGGAATCATTAGCTAAGCTCGCTGGTGCACATTACCATCACTGTCATTAAATGTTATCGCCTAATTTTGGACTTACGGTACAATAGTACATATATATTGCAATAAACACAATACCGTACCATTAATTTATCCCAACTCGTATCTCGGGTCCTATTTAAAGCTTCAACAGTTCTAGACTCATCAAAGCTATTGACTCAGTTGGTGCTTTTATTGCTTTATGGTACGTTAGTAATTACCGATCGTTGCAAAAGCCATCGATGAGAGCTTCTATATTGCTATAACTACTTTACCACATTCTATTTCTTGGCTATTTGTCAGACTCGCTCAATTGGAAAGCATAAGAAAAAATGTAGGGAGCGAGAATACGATGGGGTTGAAGGAGCAAAAAATTTCTGCTCACTTTCAACAGTAGTAGATGCTTTATATAAAGAGTTCATGCCCTCTAAAAGCGCTTATTCTCACTAACAAAAGATTTCTTCTACTTTATTTGAAAACGGACTTTCAATATAAGTTTTCCTGTTGACAAAAGTCTTCTACTTGTTTTGCTTGCACAAAGAAAGTTATACAAAAAATTACGTTAAGAAAACGTACTGCGAATTCTGCAATCGTTTACAGCGTCATACATTTTTTATGACCCATGCACGCAATATTCTCTTTTTGAGGCATGTATAGTAGGGTGGCCCAAAAATATACATTTTGGAATTTTCGACCCACGTCGACGCCAAATTGTTCTCTTATAGAAACAAATAAATACATATTTTTTTATTTTGAAATAAAATGATTTTTAGTACTTTGTAAAGTATTTTGAAGTTTTCTCCCAACGTACGAATTAAAACAGAAAAGTTTCAAGCGAACCTGAAGCGAGCCCTGAGATTTAACCCAGACGGCAGTTTTAGTGTTATTACTCTGTTATTCAACTCATTGAAGTCAAGTATCCCCCTAGGGTGCGGGTATTGTAAAAAAATTAGTTGGTTCCCCAGAAAGTGCGAAAAAAATTGGGGAAATGTGCTGGGTTACAGGTTTGGGCCTGTAGCCTCCTAAGCCTTTAACAGTAAGCCACTCTGAGTTCAACTTAGCTGCCATAAATTGTTCAGTATCGGAGAAAAGCTGCTGTTGGACTGAAATTTTTCATTTTCACTCATTTTCGTAATCGCTTCAAAACTATAATTTAAACAATAATGAACATTTTTTTCACAAATCTGTTCTCAATATCCTCATAAATGCTTCTTGAAAATTTCAAGTTAAGAAATCATATCAAAGGCTCGCTATGAGTCTACAAATATTGTAATTTTATGCAACTTTCAAGGTGTCTCAAATTTTTTTATAACTTTGATGGTGTATTAAAATTTGACAAAATGCATCTTTACTGAGAAGAGAACAAGTTTATAAAAGGGTAAATAAATTGACTTGTAATTTCTTGAACAAAATCAAGGATGTAAAAAAAGTATACGTTTTACGTGTTAAACTCCATAAGACACAAAACTTGATTTACAAAGTACTAAAAATAATTTCATTCCAAAATAAAAAAATATGTATTTATTTGTTTCTACAAGAGAACAATTTGGCGTCGACGCGGGTCGAAAATTCCAAAATGTGTATTTTTGTGCCACCCTAATGTATAGTTGGAAGGGTCGAAAAAACAAAATAATGGAAATCAGAATTAAAACTGTACGGCAAAGTAGCCTTTTAGGATCCAGAAAAAGTATGATTGATTTGGTGTCGGTTGATAAAAGCCTTCAAGTCGATTGCTAGCAAAATTTGCTTTTTATGTATGATTAACTTTTTTCCGGCGATAATTCATGTTTAATGGACTAAATAAATAAATAATAATTTTTTTCTTCAAATTTACAGGAATGACGAAAGAATTTATTCAGATGTTTAAGGCTTTTCTACTGGTGAAAAATAATTGGAAAAAAAATTTATAAATCTGGAAAATTATAAATTCACAGTAAATTTGGTCAAATCTGAGTTTTGTGTTTAAAAAAATTAAATTACTCACACTTAGCCAATTTTTTCCAATTTATTTTTACCAGTAGAGAAGCCTCTAACACCTGAAAAAATTCTTTTGTCATTTCTGTAGATTTTATAATCATTTTTTGAAAACATGTGTCCATTAAATATAAATTTTCGAATAAAGAACGTTAATAAAAATGTTGAAAAAATCAGAGAGACAGTTAAGACCCACAAAAACATTTTGAAGAATTGACATATAATAAAATATCACAATTATGAAACTAAGCATCTAACTATCACAATTCGCTAAGAACGCTCAAGTTGAAGGCTGTAATTAATTTGCACCAAATTATTTATACTTTCTCAAGCTTCTAATACACTACTTTGCCATATAGTTCCAATTTCGATTTCCATAATTTGTTTTTTTTTTCGACTCACCCTAATGTATAGCTTGCGGGAACTAACCAATTCTGATACCATCATAAAAAGCAGTTTCAAACAGACTTTTCATAACGCATGCATGATTTGACCCCCAGGGAGTAAAAAGTGACATTAGAGGTGAATAATAAAAATTTTCAAGCGACCAGTTGTGCACGTTGACAGATTTTTGAGAGATTGAACCAACTCGAAGCGTTGGAAATTTGAACACTATTTAAATATAAATTTCTACTTCGGTTTTTCAAACACAGTTTTACTTCTGAAGCCCTTATTGAAATAAAGACGATTAGGGCTTTCAGAAGAAAACTCATAACGTGAATAAATGATAGAAAGAGAATGGGAAAAAAACACAATAACTTGCAGCATCAAGATGATTCTGGGAACATATTTTTCCGGTAATGCGATCGTTGGGAGCCTTCAGGCATTCTGATTTGATTGAAAGCCTGAAAGTGAAACCTTTAATCTTGTAGCAACTTTTTCTCTCCAAGCTTTTTTCTACGCGTAACTTTCCCCGTATTATTAGGATTACGTAGAATTTTCTACCTGCCTTATGTGACAAGACCGAAAGTATAGACTTTCCATTTTCTTTCACCCAGAGTCCTTAACCCGTAGTGGCCACACCTCCGAAAAATAACGTATTGGTCACACTGGGTCCAGTTGACCCCACGCAAAAAACTGTTGCCATTTGCGTTCTTTTCGATATATCGGCTCAAAGCTTGCATGAAAATGAAGCTTAAGACTTTCTCTTCATAATCCAATCGTTTTTTAATTTTTTTATTAATTTTTCAATTTTGAAAAAACGCAAGAAAAACAAAATTTTGACAAATTTGACTTTTTATTACGAAATTTCTAAAAATTTCAATTTTTGAGATGAAGCAAAAAAACTTTCTGGCTTTTGCTCATGAAATAGTATATTTTTAATGAAAAAATAGCATCATATCGTCCTTTCCAAAAAGTATATTTATTTAGAAGATTGAAGTTGTCAATCTTAATGAAACTCATAAATTGAAATAAATGAATTTTAAAGGTGTGAAAAAAGTGAAAAAAGTTTTTTTAATTTTAAAAACAATATATTTTATGAAGTATTACATTTAGAAAAAGTAAAACATTTATGAAAAACATATCTTGGAAGCTGCATCAACCCTAAAATTGCCTGGGGTCATCTAGACCCAGTGTTACCACTACGGGTTAAAGTTTTATCGACCTTTTTCTTTTTTGTGACCCGAAATTCGATGATGGCTTACAGATTATTTTCATTCATTGTAATCAGCAAGAGATGTAGTTTGAGAACTTATTTTGTTTATACGTTAAATACATATATGTTTATTTAATAACATATTAAGAATAAATCGACCTAGTCTCTTATTTCTGTTTAAAGAGGACGACTGCATAAGTTTTAAAAATGTAACAACAACAAAAATTTTCAACAGTTTTCATTGATAACCATTTTGCTTGTGTTTTCAATGTCATCGAACGATTTTGTTTTAGAGACTTTTGCAATAATGTTATTATCTTGAAGAAGACCCAAAGACGGGTCGAAACGTCGATTTATTCTTAATATGTGATTAAATAAACATATATATATATATATATTGATCGTACGACCAAAATAAGTTCTCAATTTCGATAAAGGAGATATATCCACATCAATAAGACGTTCAAAGAAAGGTTCAAATTCAATACTTCTGTCTGAATTTTGGAATTATAATTAGATTTAGTTTGATTGGAAAACGTCCCTCATAGAAATTATCTCTGTACGTTTTTAACGTTTACGAATTTTTAATGGATTTTGAGTTCGGGAAAATGTTACGATCGGTTATAGACGGGTGGAAGGAACAAATTTGTACTGTTACGTAATATTTTCAACAAATCAACCCTGTGTAAAATCCATGTATCCAAAATTATAGTATAACGTTACAGTTTAGTAATAACAATCAAAGGTTGTGATAACATTATAAAGACTTCAATATCGGTATAATTAGATTAGTATTTTGACTTTTTTCCATCATTCTGTAGGAAAATATCTATAAAAACAGATAATTTTTTACAGTTTTTAAAATTACTACTAGGGATTGTTTGCACCGAAATTTCGGTACAGATATAACCGGATATTTTCTGTACGTGTAGACACTCCCTTCTTAAAAATATAAAATTAAGTAATTCAATAAAAAAATGTGAGAAAATTATATAATTGTAGATGTGTATTAGTAATTTTAAAAAAACTAGCACAAATAGCTCGCTTATAACATGTTCCTTATTTTGCTTGCCTAATTATCAAATTAAAATATATGCTTAAACTTAAAGTACTATGCCATATGATTAATAATCATATATTAAAATAAATAATTTAATAGCTACATCGGCTTTCAGTAATCTGTAAACAGATTACTTTTATTCAAATGTAAGATTTTATTCCAGCAGGAACTAGAAGCAAATAAATAAATAAGGTAATTTGAGATTTTATATGGTAATAAGATGTTCTTCAAAAACATGCACTCAGAAAAAAGTTTCTTTCTTCAAAAAATTTCTTTTGATTCAAAGAAATGTCAAAGAAATGGAGTATTCTAAAAATAGACATTTTTCTTCATAATTAAAATGATTTTCTTCATATTGAAGTTATTTTTGGTGAAATAAAAAAATTATGTGATTCGTGAAATTTGAAAATCATGATATGGATCTATCTTGAAGATTTGCAATGGAAGATTCTACCATTCCTAATGTGCATCTATAATTTAGAAAAATGTAATTTTAAATGTTTTTCTTTTGAAACAGTTTAAAGATTTATAATTGAAAACTCTTCAATTTTAAAGATGTATAAATCAAAACTCTTAAACTTGGATGATATTAAAGAGTTTTCAAGTCTTCAATTCTATATCATCCAAATTGAAAAAAATCTCAAATTAAGATCATAAGAATGATAGAATTTTTAATTGAAAGACTTAAAACTTGCGTAATTTTTAATTGTTAATTTTCAAAATTAAAACTTTTTCAATTTTAAAGACTTACAATCGAAAGTTCTGCAATTTTGAAGATTTGTCATTGAAAATTCTTGAAGTTTTAAAATATGGAATTGACAATTCTTCAATTTTCAAGATTTATATTTGAGAGGTATGTAATTTTGAACGTTTTTTTATGTTTCAATTTTGATCATTTACAATTGAAAATTTGTCAATTTTAACAATTCGCAATTGAAAATTCTTCAATTTTTATAATTTACAAGTGAAAATTCATAAATGTGGAATGTTTATTGATTAAAATAATGTAATTTTGAACGTTCATTTTGAATGTGTTGTTCAATCATCAATATTTGATTTGTATAATAAAACATGATTCAATTTTGAATTCTCTTTTTGAATAGTTCAATTTCGAATATTGAAAATTGAAAATTATTCAAGTATGAAGGTAAAAAATTTAAATTTGTGTAATTTTATAGATTTGCAATTGAAAATTCTGAATTTGAACGATTTGAAATTCAAAATTCTTCAATTTTTAAGATCTATAATTAAAAATTAATAAGTTTGGAATGTTTATAGTTTAAAATGATGTAATTTTGAACGTTTGTTTTGAATGTGTAGTTCAATTCTGAAGATTTACAATGGAAAATTCTTCAATTTTTAAGATTTGTAATTGATAACCTTTCAATATTTAATGTGCATAATAAAACATGATGCAATTTTAAATGCTTTTTTTAATAGTACAATTTCGAAGATTTAATATGGAAAATTATTCAATTATGAGTATTAAAAATTGAAATTTATTCAATTATGAAGATTTAAAATTAACAATTCTTCAATTTTAACGATTTGCAATTTTAACTTCATCAATTTTTAAGATTTACAATTGAAAATTCATAAATTTGGAATGTTTCCAATTTAAAATCATGTGATTTTGAATGTTTTGTTTTTGAATGTGTAGTTCAAATCTGAAGATTTGCAATAGAAAATTCTTCAATTTTTAAGATTTGAAATTGAAGACTCATCAATATTTAATGTGTATAATAAAAAATGATGCAATTTTGAATTCTTTTTTTTTTAACATTCCAATTACGAAGATTTACAATTTGATAGATTAAATTAAGTAAGTATAAATAAATTGTATTTAATAAGACGTGGCTGAAATTATTTGACAAAATTACGTCACAAAGCGGAGGGCCGGGGGGGGGGTGGAGGAGTTACAAACCATTTTATTACGAATTATTATATGGGCTAACATGGAGAGGAGGGGGGTAAGCAAAAATTCTAGTGCTTTTGGATTGGTTATTTTTCTGATAATTCAAAAATATCGATAGGATTTGTTGTTTTTTCAACATTTTTTCTTCACCATTTTACGCAGTTTTTTGAAAATCTGGACTACCAGTTTCGCTGGTTCGACAGATTTAAGTGCCCAGAATTTGAATATTTTGTTTAATCCGTTTCGACGATGCAAATCTTGATACTAACAAGGAACCCTTACGAAGTGTCCGTCTCCGATTTGGATGAGACTGAAATATGCTGTAGAGCATAAAAAACTAAGTAACACGTATTTTTTTATCTGCGAAAAACGCTTTCAGGGGTTGAAGTCACCCTTCAAAAATGGGAGTGTAATGCAAAGATTTGATTGTTTCACGTAAAACACAATATTTCTTAAACGAAAACAATTGTAAGAATTTTCTTATAATAAAGGATGAGAATTAAATTTCCTCAATTTAATAAGAGAATGTATGAGGGTAAACCGCCCCAAACATGTTTACAGCCATACAAAAAATGGAGCAATAAATCTAAATTCAATCCAAAAAATTTGAAAAAAATATATTTTTCACATCTACACCAAGGAAACTTTAAGTATTTTGTGATTTCCGAAAAAATTATATTTTGGAGGGTAACTACCCTTAAATGCATTTAATGTTATTTTGTGTAAGAATATGACAGTTTTTATCACAAAACCAATTCGAGAAGGTCTCTCACAATTAAGAAAGAAAAATAGCATTTTCCAAATCTATTAAAAAATATTTATAGGGGTAAAATACCCCAAAATATAATTACAATTATATGTAAAACAAATGTTCAAATGAATATCAATTCAAGCCAAAAATTTCAAAAAATATGTATTTTTTATACATCTGCACGAAAATAAATTTACGCGTTTTGCGATTTCCGAACAAAAACATATTTCAGGGGGTAACTTCCCTTGAGATTCTTTATCACAATTTTGACGTATGTTTATTATATTTATGTCGTAGGAATGTCACCCTCTGAAATATTATTTTTTTCCGGAAATCGAAAAATACGTATAGTTACTTTTGTGCAGATCTATAACATATCAAAAGAAAACTTTTTTGCTTGAATTTAGATTTATTGGTTTGTAGGTGGGTTACCTCCATACATTTTTTTATCAAATTGAGAAAATTTAATTCTTAATCCATTATTATCAGGAAATTCTTACAATTAGTTTCGTTAAATATATCGTGTTTTTGTAAATGAAACAATCAAATTGTTACGTGATACCCCCATTTTTGAAGGGTGATTTCAACCTCTTAAAGCGCTTTTCCGCAAATAAAAAAATACGTGTCTCTTAGTTTTTGATGATCTACTACACTTGGTGAGGGTTCCTTGTAGTCAGCTTGAGATGCATAAAGTCTTGATACTGAATCAGTTTAGTATACTTCAGAGGACCATCCCTCTTTAGAATTCCCTTAAAATTTCCTTGGTTTTCACATATCTCGCCGTTTTCAAAAAATTTCTAAATGTTGACTATCTCGTAGAAAGCTATACTTATTTAAATATTTATACATGTTTTCTAGAAAATAGTAAGGTTCTAAAAAAAATCTAAGAAATTCAAATTTCATTTTGAGGCTGTACATTTTTCTCGGTTTCATAGAAAATTGTAATTTTTCGTAAGACTTCTTAGAAACTCCTTATTAAAAAAATACCAAGAAGAACTAAGATTACATTTTGGTGCCCTACATTTTCGATTTTTTTACGTAAAAAATTGACACTTCTTAATTTTTTATCACAAATCTTAACGTTTCTGCGAAATTTGTAGTTTTCTGTATCAAACTATTACAAAATCGATAATTTTCTACAATTTTATACCAAACCGTCATTTTTGCAGATAGTTTTAGATTTTTGCACAATTTTTTTTCATCAGGGATTTATTATTAAATTTAATTAAATGTGAAAGAATCATTATAAATTTAAGTGTAATACACAAGAGAGTACAATGAGTGTCTAGAACAACAATTTACTCTGACGAACCGAGGAGTCTATTAGGGTCGTTTATTAGAGAAACGAGACTCGAATAATCTCTGGTTCCAGCATACACAAACGAGTGTATTTCTCACTAACGAATAGACCTCTCAAAGTAGATGGAGCACTTTAAATTCTCTGGAAGTAATTTCCCCGAAAAATCGTGAGCAATTTTAGTAAAAATAGGGACTGTGAATTAAATCCCTCCGGGTACTTGATCCGAGCTCTTTATCATAATTAGAAACCCATTTTACAATAAACGCACACATGTTTTTTTTCACGATAACAAAGTGGAATGAAAACAAAAAATGAAAATGCAATTTCATAAAGAAGCACGTGACCTTGCACGTGACCCTCCAAGAACTTTTGAACCGGGACATTCCCTTGGCGACCATATTCACTTATTTTTATGATCCTGTTAACTTTATCGAACCTGCACGTGCAAAAACTGTTTTTTTTTTCTACGCAGAGTATTCTTGGTAATAATTTCAAAAAAATCACACTTCTTTTATAGCAGAAAAAAATAGGACTATTGTTTACGAAAACTTAATTGGTTACGACACTGCGTGAATATGACTTTCAGTGGCTGTTTTCAATATATTAATAAAGATTACGAATTTTCAGCAACATTAATTTTGTAAATCAAAGTTTCCAAATAAGTGATTTTATTTCACGATAAAATTTATTTCTAAATGTTTCTAAACATTATTATATATTTTTGTTTAGTATACCACGCTATAATTTTCAAGGATTTTCGTACTTTTAAAGAGATGAGAAAAGTAAAATGAATGAAAAACCCGGTGCGAACAATAAGATTTCTAGGAAGTTTTGAAGATTTTGAAACAAAGAAGCTTTTCATGCATTTTTTAAAGTTTCAAATGAATAAAAAAAGTTTCTTAATATTCCTGGGAGAATTTAAATTGATCTTTTATTTTTAAGAATGAATTTTAAGAGAAAATTGAAAAAGATTTCAAAACATTACAAATGATTTCCTAAAATTTAAAAAAATAATCTGAACGATTTTAAAGTAAAATTTTTTAATAATGAAAGATTACAAGATTTTATAAAAAATTTGAGTAAGTTAAAAAGATATTTAGAAGTTTTTAAAAGACTCAAATTATTAAAAATATTAAAAGATTTCAAAGAATTTGAAACAAAATGTCGATTTTGGAAAATTTCAAAATGAATTTTTGAAGCTTTTAAAGATTTTTAAAAGATTTCATGATAATAACATAAATTTCTCGAAATTCCAGGGATTTGAACAGATTTTAAAAAAATTAACTTTAACAGAATATCTGAAAAGATTTAAAAACGTTTTCAAGTATTTCTAAAATTGTCAAAACAGAATCTCAAAGATTTTAAGGGCGATTTGTGTAATTTTCAATGATTTTTCAAAATTTTAGGAATGATTCGAGTCAGTAAAAAGATATTTTGGAATTTAAGAAGTTTCGAAGGAATCAAATATATTTCAAAACATTGAGAGGTTTCAGAAAATTTATCAAATATTTTTTAATTCCTTCCAAATTTCTAAAAGTCCTAAATATCTTTTAAACTGGCAGAAAAATCCTTTTTTCTGAAAATTCAACTATTTTGTTGAAAATTCGTCTTTCTGGTTGGAAAATCATCTATTTTGATTAAGAATTTCACTTTCTTTTTTTTTAAATTCATGTTTTTTAGATGAATTCAACTTCGTTGAAAATTCACTCTTTTGGTGAAGATTCATCATTTTAGTTCAAAATTTGTCTCTTTGATTGAAAATGTGACTATTTTTATCAAGATTCATGTATTTTGTTAAAAATTCGTCTTCTTTCACAGAAAATAATACTTCTTAGTCGAAAATTTATTTTTTTTTGTGGAAAATTGATCTGTTTTGGTTGAGTATTCTATTATTTTTTTTAAATTTGCCTTATTGAGATGAATTCAACTGTTTCTGATTTAAAATTGTAATAATTACATTTTTCGTTGAGAATTCATATTTTTTGGTACAAAATGCAACTGTTTGAAAATTAACCTTTTTTCGTCAGGGATTTATTTACTATATACTATGTCGTTAAAAAAATTCTTTTTTTGTCGAAAATTCGACATTTTAGTTCAAAAATTATCTCTTCGATTGACAATGTAATTATTTCATATAAGATTCGTCTTTGTTCATTAAAAGTTAATCTTATTGGTAGAAAAGGCATCTATTTCATTGAAAGTCTTTTTTTTGTTGTTAAAAATTGAACTGCTTAGTAGAAAATTCGTCTCTTTTGGAAAAAATTTCATCCTTTTTGTCAAAACTGCAACTGGTGGAAATTAATATTTTTTCTTGAAGATTTAACTACTTTGTTGAAAATTTGTTTCTTTTGGATGAATTAAACTTTCTTTGATTTTTTGGTTTAAATATCATTAATGTATTAGATTTTTCGTCGCGACTTTATCTTCTTTGGTTGAAGATTCAAATATTTGGTTGAAAATGTGGGTTTTTTTTTTTAATTTTGACATAACTTAAAACCGAAAAACTACACGCGCGTGTTAAACAGAAATTAATTTATAGTTTTACCACTGATGGTGCAGAGAATCGATTTATCAAAAATGAACTTTCAGCATACAATTTCATATCGTGTCTCTTCTATATTTAGTTCATCTTCCACTTTTAAATTAGCAAAACGCACCAAAATAAAAAAAAGTAGTTTTAAAAGCTAGACTTGGAAGATTACAATGATTTTGAAGAGTACTTACGATGCTTAAGTGTGCGGAATAAAGTAAGATTAAATATATAGTAGGGGCTGAAAGTCTTCGGACAAATGAAAGAATTTTATAGACGTTCTCGCGTTTTATAGCGAGTACAGATAAAAGCTCTTGAGGTCAGTGGTTAGTATCAGTAATTTGAGAACACCCTTAAACCAAATTGATAATGCCAAAGTGATAATAGAAAGATAAGAGAAATGCAACCCATCGCCAAAACTGGTCGATATGCTTTAGGATTAGATAGCACATTACACATCAGACCATTTTCGCCCACAGATATCTTGAAAACGGAAATTTGACTTTTGCCAAATGGTACTCGATAAATTAATTGAAACTTTTAGCATGAAAAAAAACTTCGAAATTGGTAAATAAAATGCAAAATTAACAATTTTTCGTGTATTACTAGAATCATCAATCGAGCGCTACACGAGCGTATAGTTTTTCGATTTGAGAGGGACAAATTATAATACAAAATAAAAATTCCAAACAACTGTTTACTTTTGAGGTTTATTTGTTTTTTGTTCTTCAGGTTATATAAATATAATTCTCCTAAGATTCTTGAGAAAATTAACAAAGATTTTTGAAGATTTGAGATATGTCAAGCCAAAAATGCAACAAAAAGGTTAATTTTCAACCAAAAAATGTGTATTTTCAGGGAAAAATTTAATGCATGATTGATATTTTAATCAAAAGGATTTTAATTTTAAATACAAAAAAATGAACTCATCCGAAAAAGACGACTTTTCAACAAAATAATTGAATCCTCAATCAAAAAAGATTAATTCTCAACCAGTTGCATATTTAACAAAAAAAGATGGAATTTTTTCGAAAAGGGACGAATTTTCTAGAAAATAGTTTACATTTTTAACACGAAAATATAAATTTGCAACAAAAAAGTTAATTTATATTCATGTATTTAAATTTTGAACCAAATACGTATATTTTCTGCTATAAAGATTATTTCTCTACCAAAAAGACGAATTTTCAACAAAATAATTATACATTTCCAACCGAATAGATGATTTTTCAACTAAAGTGATGACGAATTTTCAACCATCTGCTAAACTGGCTGAAATTATACCTCAAATTTTAAAAAATCTTTCAAAATTGAAAAAATGGGCCTCAAAACTTCCAGATTTGTTTCGGAATTTTTAGAAATCGTTTGAAAGTTTAAAAACCTTTTAAAATTTTGGTTTAAAAGTTAATTTTGTTTGAATGAAAAATCATTTGAAATTTTTACAGGAATCTTAAAAAAAAGGTTTTTATTTTCATAAAACCTGACAAAATTCTTAAAAAGCTTTAAAATTTTGTAGATTTTTTGTTGAGAATTCATGAAATTATTTGAAATGGTTTTTTAAAATATTTTTATATATTGTTTATGGATTAGTTTTTTAAAATAAAATAGCATTTGAAATTTTCCCAGGAATCTTAAGAAAATTTTGTTATTCTCTTGAAATGTTTCGAAGTTTCTAAATAACTTCTATATGTTTTGTTCGAAATATTTAACATATTCTACATTCTTTTTTGAAAATTTAAGAAATTATTTGAAATCTTTTGAAACATTTTAAAAATTCTTTTTCAAAATTCATTTTTTAAAACAAAAATTCATTAAAAATTTTCCTAGGAATCTTAAAAAAATGTTTATTCTTTTGAAACCTTTCAAAATTCTTAAAAAGCTTCTTTTCCGAAATCATTAAAAATCTGCATTCAGTTTTTATTTATTTTCGAATCTTTTTAGGACTCCTGATTATCTTTTGAAATAATTCCAAGTTTTCCTAAAACTTGTTAAAATTCTGCAAAATTAAAAAAAAAATTGTCTTAAAATCTTTTAGATTCTTATTCGACATATTTTGAAAATTTCCAAACTTAACATTTAGCAAATTTGTTCTCTTATTAATAATATTTAGAACCATTCCGAACTAAATTTTATCATAAAATAAAATTACTTATTTGGAAATTTCGAGTTACTAAATTGATATGGTGAAGGGGTTATGAATAGAATCTTTTTGTCATTTTTAAAAACATGTGGTCAAAAAGTTAGGAACAGAATTGTTGCCTTTATTATTAAAGAATATTTTACAATTTAAATATTCTCTTTTAGAAATAAATATTTAAAATAAAAATTCCTAATTTGGAACTTGTTATTTACAAAATTCCAGAAAATTCAAAAGAATAAACTGAAAACAGGTTTTCAATAACAATGTATGCGAGATCTCGTGAAAAAAACTTTTTAAGGAAAGGAAACAATATGAATTATATTAAGCCTATTAACAATTTTTCATTACAATCATTTCAACCCTTTTGTTTATTTTAAGCAAAATATTGAAGAACTGAAATTATTCAATTTTTTAAGATTTCAATTGAAAATTTTTAAATTTCGAATACTTTAAATATACAAATTAAATAAGTTTTGAAGCTTTAAACTCTAACCTGACTGTGCAGACTTTTAAATTGAAATTTTAGGATTTCAGGATTACAAAATGAAATTGTCCAGAAATTTTAAATATTTATATTTGAAATTATTTTATTTGGAGCGTTTCTATTTATAAATTAAAATAGAATATTATCTACAATCTAGAAGGATTTATACATCCGCACAATTTGAAAAGACTCCATTTAAATTGCGATTTACATTTAATGAGTTTTAGAAGGAATATCGTAGACAGATACTGATATTACTTTTCATAGTTTCCTATTTTCAACGAAATTCTTGATATTTTCGCGAGGAATTTTTCTACCATTTTTGAAATTATAAAATAAATGAGATACTTGTTTGATACAGAGATTTCTTTTATAATATACAATTCCACCTAAAATGATTAAATAGTTGATGAAATTGATAATCGCGAGTTTCATTCGGTGTTGAAAATTATTGCAACGTTTCTCTAAAACGAATTTTCCAATCGCAGAAACATATGGAATATCAAATGATTTTTTACCATTATGGCATACATAATTTAATTCAAAGCATTTTTTTTTTGTATAAATTATTCATAAATACTTTGTGCATAATTATTATTGATGTTAGTATTGCTGATTTTCGATATGAAAGGACTATAAGCTTCAATCATTTCTATTTTAATATTATGGCTGATATGATGTCATTTAATTTTCATTTGATAAAGGTATTTGGGCGAAAATGAAAAAGTTGGAATAATTCGATTTTGAATAGAGTGAAAAAAAGAATTCGAGATATAATTATAAATTGCCTTATTTAATCACAATCTTTCAATATAAACTAACAATTAAATCTGCTTCTCTAGATTTAAAATATGAAAATTGAAATGTATTTATTATTATCATTATTTACAATAAAATTAATAAAAGAAATAATTCTCCAAACTTGATCAGGGTTTTAGAGAATTTCATAAAATCTAATATATTTTAGGGTATTTTTAATGACTCCAAGGAACTTCACAAAATTTCAAAGAGTTTTTATGAACTTTCAAAACGATATGAAAAATGTCCAAACACTATAATATTTCTGTAAATTTCAAACAGTTAAAAAAAATTGAAGGGTTTCGTGGAATTTCACAGGATTTAAAAAATTCCATGTATTTTAAGGAATTTTCTTGAATTTCGGAAAATTTGGAAGGGTTTCATATAGGATTTAAAAGATTTTAGGATATTTCAAAACATTTCAAGGGATTTTAGAAAATGTCCAACATTTTCAAATATTTCAGAGAATTTTCAAGAACTTTCAAAGGACTTTATAAGATTTTCAAGGATTTAAATAATTTTGAAGGATTTGAAATACTCTCAATAAGGTATTTTAATTATCTTCTCAGGATCTCACAGGATTTCATAGGACTTCAAATATTTCAACGGATTTCAAGGAATATCATTAAATATCTTGTAATTCAACGGGATTTTATAATTTCAAGAATATTTTACACAGAATATTTTAAAAGATTCCAAGGAATTTTTAATCGATTTCAACAATTTGAAGGGATTTCAATGGATTTCAGAGATTTTGAATAATTTTAAGAACTCCAAGGAATGTTCAAGAGTTTGACAAATTTCAAAGGATTGTAACAAATTTCAAACGATTCAAAATATTTTAGGATATTTTAAAGGATTCCTAGGAATTTTTTAATAGATTTTAATAATCTGAAAGGATTTCAAAAGATTTGAAATATTTTAAGCTATTTAAAAAGATTCCAAGAAATTTTCAAAAAAATTAAAAAATTTCAAGGAACTTCCAAAGATTTTGATGATTTTAAGTATAATTAAGAATATGGAATGATTTTTTGAGACCTGTAAGATTTAAGTATACTTTAAAAGTTTCCAAGGAGATTTTAAAGGAGTTAAACGGATTTCATCAAATTTTGGAGGATTTCAATGTTTTTAAGGGTTTTTAAGGATTCTAGAGTACTTTATTCAATTTTTCAGGATTTCAGGAAATAATATTAGATCTCGTGTAATTTTAGATGTCTTATTCATAATGATAATTCTTACTTTTGTAATATTTTTACATTGGAAGTAAATTAAAACATCAATTTAAATAAAACATCAACTAGTTACATATTTTTATGATCATGTATTGAGATTATATGTTTAGAAATTATTTTTATGTTGAAAAGCATTATAATAAAAGTGAAATATCACTTTACGTTTATTTCAAATTGTGTTTTCGTTCGAAAAGAAGGGAAATATCGATTTTTTTGCGTTTTCCAATATGTTTTTATTAATAATTTCTTCATTTTGGTCAAATAAAAACATTTTAAATATAATTAAATTTCATTGAAGTTAAATTAAATTAGTGAAAAACTGTTTTGTTGCCGGATGATATAAAAACTCGGGGTCATTTAAAAAGTGATTATAACTCTGAAACTATAATTGATACAAAAAAGCCTTATTTTGTAACTGTGAAATTTATTCTAAAAAAACGTGTATTTAACAATTATTTCTTAAGTTTTCTTTTGAAAGATATAACGCTATAAATTTGAAAAAGGTAGTCTGATACACGTTAACGGATGACATTTACACATATTTAATCGAAGTTATTTTGATACCCAGTAAACTAAAAATAATGGGGACATAGAGTATTGAGGGTAAAATAGGCTTAATAAATCCCCATTATTAAGAAAATTATTCCTCCCAACACAAGCGTCTAATATTCCAGAAACATGGTATTGTCTACTTTTTGATTTTCACATATGTATAATTTACAAAGTAAAGATAATCAATAAAATAAATTGTCATTTTAGATTTGGTTCTATTATCGATACAATAGTATGAGAAACTACAGTGTAAACATATTCAATCGGAAGCCAAACTTAATGACTCTTGGTCACGAGGTAATTGAATTATTTGACGTTTAAACGGCGAGACTGTGCTTGACATATTATACAAAATTAAGTTAAGGTACTCTGTTCTAACTCACCGAACAAGGAAGGACGTTTCAGTTTAACCGTTCCTAATTTCTGGCATGGAAAGTTTATGAAGGAGTAAACATAATTTTGAATCAGAAAGGCAGTTGAATTTTGTTTAAAAATTTTGTTATTACAAAATTATTTCGACGAGAGATACAATTCCAAAATATTCAATATTAGATTCGTTATATTTTTTTATGGTAATGATAATAAAACAATGTTGCAGTTATCGTCGATAAAATTAAATTCCTGTTTACTCGTTTCGTTATTCGTTTCGCTGTGTGTGATTGTTGATTGCAGCCAATTAGAGAAAAAAACTACTTGTTTGGAAAGCCATCGGAAAGTAATATTGCATATTCTGAAATTGAAGTCCGAATTTTCTCAGGAAAGTCAATCAATTCTTCTTTTTATTATTTATCAATAATTATTAGCTTGTTATAAAAAATTTATAAATGATTTCTTATCCATTATAAGCTGCAAATGTTGTAGAAACAACAGATCAGCTAATCCCTCGGCTACTCCAGACAATTTCCCAACGCAATATTTCTGGATATTACGCTGTATCTGATTGCGGGAGTAGAAATGGTTATTACTTTAGTCATTTTGGGATTCAGAAAGGCAGTCTCAGAGGGCCCTCAAGGTATTAAATTCCACATTATACTCAATGGACATGACTTTAATTATAATGCATGTATCAAGGCTGTCCTATAATACATCAAAAGGTAGTATTCGCTTTTATTATATATTAGCAATTTTCCTTCAGCACAGCTTTTAGATTGTTTACAAACTTTACTCAGTTGGTAACTTTAAAATGGAATTATCGAGAGAAAGTTATTTCGCATCTCTATTTGAGGAGCATCTCACGTAATCGGCCCTTGAGTACAAACTATAACATTATTAAGACAAGGGATTTTTCACTTCCTCTTCATCTCTCTAGTATTATTATAATATTTCCAGCTCTTGTGCTAAGTTTCCAATTTAACAAAGCTTTTACCACGAAACTAAATTTTGTGCTGGATTGTTTGAAGCATATAGGTAGTTTGAAGAAAGTACCTTTTACCTTCGACATTACGGAAGTTAAAGTTTCGCTGAGCAGTTTTCTTTATAGTTATGTCTGGTAACCCGTACCATCTGTTGAGCAATTTCAAAGTTGTATTTATTTGTTCTTTTATTAATTTGGTATCTTTTTTATTGTTTTAATACTTTTTATTTATGAGTTTTAAAATTGGATTTCCTCTTGCTTTTGCGCAATTTGTGGCTGCTCGCGAGGAACACTTGCCGCGGTTAAGGGGGAGGATGTTCGCTTTTCCTTTGTTTATTTAAGAGCAGGGAGGAAGCCAAGAATGTAATTATTTAGAGAAGAGTCAATGTTGCCTCTTCAAGGTGAACTGCCAGCGAAGTTACTGGCTTTGTCAGAGACAAAACGTTTCGCCAACACCCACTTCACCCTACAGACAGTACGACTGTTTTCTATTCATAGAATTCAACACAGGGGGAAACACTAGAATCTCTAAAAGAGCAGATCAGAAAAGCTTCTCTGAGTGTCGTTTGCAAATTTTCTAGTGAGAAATTTACCACTGGGTAATGCTTGGCCCAAGCTTGGGACCCCATCATGCCCGAATTAGCATACGATTTACCAACATTGGCCAAAGCTTGAGATGATTATACCAATGCCAAGCATTGGCATCCAGTAATGGCCTCAGATCGAAACTAGGCCTGCCATTATTGGGTCAAAATTGGGTCAAAATATTAACATTTTGATATGTTTTAAAACGTTATGGTGAGTACGGGACATTTTTTGACCCAATGGTTAGCATTGAAAATTTTTCACTGGGTTTACGAGTACTTTTAGAGCTTTCTGTATTTGTGCGTTCAGATTGGCAATCCAACATTGTTAATTGAACATGAAGATATTTAACAACTGACCAGGAGCGTTTTTTTCTTTCTTGAAAATTATGTATGAATGAATAACTGAATACTTAATAAAATAAAATTGCTTTAATTCATTTAGGATTTGAATTTATCTTTATTCTTATTTGCCTTCATGTTTCCAATATTTGTGAACCTTAATCGACTAAGCATGTCTGCAAATTTTTAATTCGATCCGGGGAACGTGACGTGACTTATATAGTTCTAAGCTTAACTGACTTCAAGGAAATTCATATGATTCAAGGTGAATTCAAAATTCTTCAAGCAAATGAAAAAGAAAATTCTTCTCAAAATTCATTGAACATTTATAATAATTTATAAAATCGACGAAATTAGATCCAATATCAATTGCTGCGAATTTTAAAGGAGGCATCTATTGTCTATTCAAAAAATATTATATACATGTTTGTGTTTTATTTTAAATTTTAGGTAAAAGCTGCAATATCCATTCAATCCTAATGATCAAGAGCTGATTTTATTCCTTGAAACAATCCTTACAATCTTGTTTGATTGGGATTTATGCAGAACATTTGTTTAGAAATCATACAGTTATTATTTTTGTAAAAATTTTTTCCTAAAAATAATTTTCTTCTACTATAGTTTTAATACAAGTGGAAAGTTTTAAAATTAAGAGCGTTTAAAATAAAAATGGTTGAATTTGAATTGTATTTTGAGAGATGTGAATTTTAACAAATGAAAAATGTCCAATTTTCCAAGCCCCTTTTCACTTCTTGTTTGTAAGTTGAAGTACTTTGAACACTCAACTATTTGGTTGAAAATTCATGTATTCTGTTGAAAATCCGGTTTTTTGTTCAAAATTAAATTTTGTAACTAAAAATTTACCTATTCCATTTTCGGTTGAAAATTTATCTTTTTTGTTAAAAAATCAACTATCAAGTAGAAAGTTAATTTATTTTGCTTAAAATTCGTCTTTTTTTGGTAGAAAATAATCTTCTTGATTAAAAATTCATCTTTTTCGTTGAAAATGCAAGTGTTGAAAATTAAACTGTAGAAATTTTAACAGTTGAATAAAACTGAATTTGAATAAATTATACAATTGAAACTTGGAATCATAGTAATCTTGTTTGATATTTGTATATTATTAATTGGCAATGCAATATTTCATGCGCGCTGTAACACGCTTACTATAATATTGCTACTGCTAAATAAACTAAATTATAAAATAAAATCGAAGTAAAATAAAACAATTGATAAAAAAATATGCAAAGAAATATAAGCAATAAAATAAGTTTGATTCCACGTCTCGGAAGCTTTACTTTACGCACTTTTTCAAAATTATATTCGCCGGAAAGTGGTTTACCCCACAAGCAAGGAGAGTTTATTGCGAATGCAAATGAAGTTCGATAAGGATATAGCAATGACAATTGCGCTCTCTGTCTATTATTTTTCCGGACACAAATTCTCCTTCGAATTCGTAATAAATTGCACTGAAATGAAATAATTACCATTATAGCGCCAGTGGGTCAGAAATTCGCTTTAATTAAATGTATTCCATTCACGGTTGATTGACTAATAGTATATTATGCACCAAGAGGGAGAAAAGGGACTCTATTGACGAGCACTGAAAAAATACACAATTTAGTAAAGTCCTTCTTCCTCATAATTCATACGATATTTTATATAACAATTGCATGGATATGACCGTGTTTTTCATGCTTGAGAAGCGAACCTTAAATTCCGCTTTTCAAGGTCATAAGTATGTAATGGCTATGTATATCTATGCCATTAAAAATTATTACGTGATAGATATATAGTGGCCATTACATATCAGCTTAAAGACATACAATGGCCATTACATGCCTATGATCTGAAAAGGGGTATTTCAGTTTCACTCCACAGGCATGAGAAACGGCCATACTCATGCATGTGATATAAATTTATATATATTTTTTAATATATAAAAACCGTTCCTGAAAAAAGAAGGAGCGTTAAAAGTGCAGAGGTAAAATTAAATGAATAAATTAGATTTTAATATTTAATCATATCCTCAATTTACTTACTGGAGCGTTAATTAATCTCAAAGGAAACTATATAATTTCTCAGACTGAGTTTAATCCTTCAGAGGTGTCGGCAGTGAAAAAATCATGCTGCGATCAGCTTTCACGGTAAATATATTTCTGTTCGCAATCTCTCTTTGAGTTTGCAATTTCTTTGATGGATTAGCAGTTTGCTCGAGAAATAAAGGAAGATAAGGAAGGAAGTTGGAGAAAGGGGGAGTGGAAGAAAAAAAGTTTGATACTTCACTTTTCTCCATCGGTGCTCGAAACTTTTGCGTTATCAAGCTTAAAATGGAAGAAAAAAAGAAAAAGAAAAAAACACGAGCTCGGTAAAGTCTCTTGGTGTATAGGATATTAATTAAAAGCAACGATCGCTCTGTTCGTCTAGCGCCGTTCAAAGGCATTGTGGCCCTGTAGAGCTTTTACTGACGTTCAAATAAACGTGTCATTATCAACACACCCCTCTATTAGCTTACTTATGCTTCCAGCAAACACCGTATCTACGCTAACTGAGCGAAAGCTGTCGAGTTTGCTATATTACTCGTTGATGCAGAGTGTGGAGCATACTCAGAATTTTGTAAATGAAACTCCCATTCAGATGATTAGCTCATCAAGCACTGATCATTATCGTCAATTTTGAATTTAACGGCTTGAATTATCAAAATTTGAAACTGTAGAGTCGACCAAAAAACGAACTAAAAAGAACAGAATGAACGTCTGTAGCTTAACGTCTCTGTTGAGTAAATTTCAAAAAATTCTTTAAAAACATATCTCTAGGTATTTCATATTGTGTAACAGAATTTTTGAGAACGAGAAAATGTTTTCAAACATCAGGCTCATTAGATAGAGCTATCACATTGATTTCGAAAATATACTTTTCTCGTTTTAAGGTTTTGTGCAATTTTGTTACACAAGATGACTTTTCTAGAGATTTGAAGAAATTTTAAACTACACTACCATCGTAAATTTTAGGTCTAGCTACCTCGATTTCGACTCGAAGCATGACCTAGGAAAATATCGAAAATGTCGATTATATTTTATTTTATTTTTTTCAAACTACTTATTTTACGTATTTTTTTCATAAAGATGTGTGATTTTTCTGAGGCTCCTGGAAAAGGGATTCGGCATGAGTAGGGGGGGGGGGGCGCTTGGGCTCACCCTCTGCCTCTACTCACGCCGAACCCTTTTTTCAGGACCCAAAAAGAACCACGTCCTAGTGTTGTGTATTTCAAACAGGGGACGTTGGAAGACTAATTTTACGTATCTTTCACTAGAATACATGATTTTTTGGAGGCTTCTTAAAAAGGGGTTCTGCGTGAGCGGGCAGGATGAATGGTACCCAAACCCTCTCCTTCCACACATACCGAATTCTTTTTCTCGGAGTCCGAAAAAAATCACGCGTTCTAGTGAAAAATATGTAAAATTAGTCTCTCATCACTCCAAAGTCCCCGGTTTAAAATTCCCAACACTAATTATTTCTAATGGTTTCTATTTGAAAATCCTCGAAACTAGGACTCGTTATTTTTTTTGTCTCCTGAAAAAGGGGTTCGGCGTGAGTAGCGGGAGGCATGTGACCCAAAGCTTGGAAAGGTGAGAGAGAGCGCGTGAGAGCCCCATCCCTCCCCCCATTTTCGCTGAACCCCTTTTTCAGGGATGCAAACAAAAATCAGAGATCTTTGGAAAGGGTTGATATTTCTTATACCATTTTTTGAAACAATTAACCATTTTTACCGGACCAAAACTTATTATTTAGACTTGTTAATAAAAAGAAATTCTTAGTTAATTCCTTGCCATAACGAAAGCTCATCATCGATACATGTGTTCTCTTTGAAGCCATTTTCCGTTCCTGAATAGGTGTTGTGTAAAGCTATATTATTTTTCGATGTTAGCGTCTCTATCCACGCTGTCATAAAGCAGTAATAACTTGGCCATCAATGTCGATAATACACCTTTGGGAAATTTATTTGTGACGATATCGCAACCTCCTCGTGTTATGGCTTGGAAAGTGTCTGAACTTTTTTTTCTCAAGCTGGATAAAATGTAATGCTTTATGGGAGCCGCTCGCAAGGACATATGAATGTAGACGTAGTTACAAGTGGTGTGATAATGAGAGACAGAGGTGGAATCTAGATCTTAAATAAAAACCGAAAAAATTAAAGACGACCGATAAAAATGCATGAGAAGTTCATTCGAATTCCTGAAGCTACTTTATGCGGTCCTGTAAAGTCAGTTATGGGTGAAAATCAAAGAGTTGAAATAATTCGATTTTGAATTGAATGGAAAATAGTATTTGAGATCAACATAAAACATCTTTCTTTTATTCATATTTATCATAATAAGTGTAAAAATAATGGTTTGCGAGATTAGGAAGTACGCTCTTATTATATAATTACATTTTTCTTTGTATTTAATGACAATGTTCTGTTATAAACCATTTACGATATTTTGTCATTCAAATAACAATTAGATCTGCTTTTTTCAAATATTTCAAAGAATTTTTAAGAAAATTCAAGGGACCTTATCAGATTTTCGCGGATTCAAATAATTTTAAGGAATTTTAAAGCCTGCTAATAAGGTATTTTAATGAATTTTCCAGGATCTCTAAGGATTTCATAGGACTTCAAATATTTCAAGGGATTTCAAGGAATATAATCAGATTTCATGTAATTTAACGAGATTTTATAATATTTTAATAGTTTTCAAAAAAGAATTGAGAAATTTCGTAGGATTTCCAAGATTCAGAGAGATTTCAAAGGATTTGAAATATTTTACGGAATTTCAAAGGATTCCAAGGTATTTTAATTAGATTCAAAAAAATTGAAGGAATTTCAGAGGATCTTGAAGATTTCAGTGTATTTTTATAGATTCCAAGAAATTTTCAAGAGCTTTGAAAATTTTTAACATAATTTTAAAAGATTTGAAAGGATTTGAAATTTTTTCGGGCATTTAAAAATATTCCAGTGTATTTTAAATACACTTCAATAAATTGAAGGGATTTCAGAAAATCTGAACGATTTTAGGGTATTTTTTTTAAATTCCCAAGATTTTTCAAGAGCTTTAAACAATTTCAAAAGATTTGAAAGGATTCGAAATATTTTAGGGTATTTTAAAAGAATTCTAGGAATTTTCAATAGAATAACATACATTGAAGGGATTTGGGAGGATTTGAAATATTTCAAAGTATTTTAAAAAATTTAAAGGAATTTTCAATAAATGTCAATGAATTGAAGAGATTTCAGATGATATTAACGACTTTAGGGTATATTTAAAGATTCCAAGGAATTTTCAAGAGCTTTCAAAAATTTCAAGTGATTTTAGAAGATATTAAGGGATTTGAAATATTTTAGGGCATTTTAAAGATTGTAGGGTATTTCAAATAGATTTCAATCAATTAAAAGGATTTCAGAGGATATTAAAGATTTTGGGGTATTTTTTATAGATTCCAAGGAATTTTCAAGAGATTTGAAAAATTTAAAGTGTTATTAATAATATTAATTTTTGGTTTTGTGGCTTTGGGGTTCGTAAACGATTAAAAGAATTGAAGGGATTTCAGAGGATCTTAAAGATTTTAGCGTATATTAAAAAATTCCATGGCATTTTCAAGAGCTTTAAAGAATTGCAAGGGTTTGCAAAATATTTGAAATTTAGGGTATTTTAAATGGTTTCAAGGAATCTTTTTTTTTCAAGAGCTTTAAAAGTGTCAAGGAATTTTCAAGAATTTTAATGATTTTAAGGGATTTCAAAATGTTGTCATGCGGGTTTAAAGAATTTCGGAATATATGAAACGATTTTATAGGAACTATAAGGTTTTAGGATATTTAAAAAGGTTTCAAGGAGTTTTTAAAGGATTTTATCAGATTTCAGAGGATTTCAATAATTTCAAGGGTTTACAAGTTTTCAAGGTATTTTAATGAATTTTTAAGGATTTCGGGAAATTTCATTAGTTTTAATGTAACTTTGCCGGTCCCATTTATCCTAATAATTCTTATTTTCTTATATTCTTACATTGGCAGTTATTTATACAGAATAATTTTAATAAAACATCAATTAGGTTTATATTTTTATGTTTATTTATTAAGGTATTATAATAGAAGTAAAATATTACTTCAGACTTATTGAAAATCATTCTTAAATTAAAAAATAGGGGAAATATCGATTATTTTTGGGTCTTCAACTAACTTGATTTGTTGCAAATAACTTTTCCGTTACCGCATGACAAGGTCATGCAGTAATAATTTTATCATTTTAAGGAATATTTTTAGTCTAAATTAGCCTATCAATGAAGTGTTTTACAAGTGATAATTACACGTTTTTAATACTATTTTCGTTATAAAGTCAACTCAATTTAAATGTGGAAATGTGGACATTAAACTCAATTACTGAAAAAATATTCTGTTACCGGATAAGAGCAAAACTTGGGCAAATTTAAAAATTGATTATATTTTCGAAACTTTAATTGGAAACGACAAAAAGCTTTATTTTTTAACTAATAATATCACCAAATTTTTTATTTTCACCCTTACACAGATTTTTTAGTGGCTATTCTCTATAGGGAGCATTTCTATATGGGTGATTTAAATTTTGAAAATCATTATTTCACTCTTTAAACATAAAAATAGAAAGTATAACAATTTTAAGAACCTTAAATGCCACCCCAAGTCTTCTGATTTTATTGGAATCACGTTCCAAGAAAGTTGTACGTGACAAGCAATTAAAAGTTCATTTTTAATTAAATTATAATTATTAAAGGAAATGAAAGGGAACTATGAGAAAGGAAATACGAGGTGAGCTGCATTTTCTTTCTCCCTGAAAGTGGCTTGAGGCGCTGGAAAATCTCGAGTGGTAATCAGAAGGACTTCCTCGCGGCCTTCCTCAATTAGATTACAAAATCTTTAAAATCACCCTCGCAAATTTGATTCAATTTCAGGAGAAGTGTAAGCTCAGCAAGTCCCTGAATGCGAAATTCCTTTTGACCATCTGTTACCCTGTATAATTTGAAGCTGATGCTGGTCGTTTCTATCAAGAGTAGAAATTTTGCAGGAGTTTAGATATATTTTGAACTGTTACAAATTCAGGGTGAGAATCTATATGTTTGACTCCATTGAGGCGACGCGACACGACAAAACAGGGTTACACGTGCACATAATATTACCAAGCAGAAACTAGTGGGAACCGACAGTTTCCCTCAATTTCCCTTCACGATTCAAAAGCTCCACAAGTTCGCGCCAAACTTTGATAATATTTGGGAATGGCTGTATTTACACCACATGTTCAGTTTTCAAAATAAGCACTTTGTGCATACAAAAGGGGGTTATTTTTAACAGAAAAAGAACGAAGCTTTACATTTCTATAGACTCTTGAACCACTTCACTTTAAATGTTTTGAAGTTATGAAAGAGATTGTAAATATTGTCGGTGAAAGAAAGAATCTGTTAAAACATATTTAGGTAACATATATCTAGAGTATTTGTGATTTTATAAAAATTGTATATAAATTAACAGTTTTTAAATATTTGTATTTTTCTTTCAAACAAAAAAGTGAACTTTCAAGGAAGAAGTTCAACTTTCAACCAAGGATTCGAATCGTCAAACTAAATGTATGAATTTTCAACGAAAAATGTAATAGCTGATATTTGAAAAATATATATATATATATATATATATTTCAAGTTATAATAAAAAATAGTTGGATTTAACCAACAAAAACGAATTTTCACAAACGACTTTAATCCTTAACCAAAAAAGGTTAATTTATAACCAAACGGTTGCATTTTTAACAACAAAAATTGATTTCCTACTGAAAAATACGAATTTCTAACAAAATGTATACATTTTTAAGCAAATAGTTCAATTTTCCACCAAATTGTTAAATTTACGAGCCAGAAATACGAATTTTCAACTAATATCATGAATCTTCAACCACAAAATAAACTTTAAGGAAGTAGTTCAACTTTCAAGCAAGGAATTAACTTTTCAACCTGAAAATGTGAATTTTAAAGAAAAAATGTAATAGTTGATATTTAAAAAGAAAATAGAAAAAATGTTTTGAGTTAAAATAATAAATAGCTGGATTTAACCGAAAAAACTAATATTCAACAAAATACTTGAACCCTCAAATAAAACAGATTAATTTTCAACCAAACAGTTGCATTTAAAAAAGGCCGTATCTACGTGTACCGAAATTTCGGTACAAGTACCCAGATTTTTTCGGTACGTATAGCTGGAGTATAGCTGGATTTTTTTGGTGCGCGTAGACACTTCCTTTGCAAAAATTGATGTCTATTAAAAAAGACAAAAATTTAACAAAATACATAAATTTTCCAATAAATTGTTGAATTTGTGAGCCAAAATTATGAATTTTCTACAAAACAGTTTAATTTTCAACAAAAAAGTTAATTATCAACCGAAACAGATTAATTTTTAATCAGTTTCATTTTCAAACAAACAAGGTAACATTTCTACAGAAAGAGATGAATTTTAAAGACAAAAATATAAATTTTTAACTTTTCAACAAAATTGTTGAACTCTTAACAAAAAATTCCATTTTTAACCAAATAATACATTTTTTAACCATAAAGATGAATTTTTAACCAAAAATTTAATAGTAGGCTTTTTAATCGAAAAGAACAAACTTTCAACCAAAATAGTTAGATTTTCTAACTGGATTCCATTAATTCAGTTTTTCATTTAAGTGGAAAAACGAGAAAAAGAGGAAAAACTGTGAAGTTTGAAATCTGAAAATTCTGCTTGAAAAATAAAAATATTTTTTCTTTGGACACTTTTTTATTGCAGGCTATAAACCTTTAAATTCGGATTACACATAAGTTTAATATTTGAACATTTTATTACACTATTTTGACACTATTTTTTTCAAATTTGTGACACTATTCACACTATTCTGACACAATTTTTTTTTCAGGTGCCTGAAATTGTCTGAAAATAAGTGGGAGGCCCTGAATTATTGTCAGGAGGTAGGGGGAGGGGGTATTTAAAAAAATATCATGTATATATGTATATATATATATATATATATATATATATATATATATA
>CAKNYM010050153.1:0-17367 GCA_932195095.1 Andricus curvator | reverse complement strand
GTGTATATATATATGTTATTTGAAAAAACACACAAAAACTGAGATCGCTGAAAGGAACGAAAACGACTTTCATTAAAAATTTGCAAACTCCATTTACTTTTCAAATTTATCTAGAAATCTTTTGAAATCAACCTTCAGAAAAATCCTAGCAAATTCTCTAAAATCTCTTGGAATCTTTGGGAATTTTACAGAACTCTTTGAAATTTTTTGAAATCTTCTTTGGGGCCATTCACAAAATACGTGATACAATTTTCAGGAACTTTATATATTTTTCGCTTGAGCGTCTCATTCAAAAATTCCCACCATTCTTTTCTTGGTCTACCTCTGTGTACGCTACCATTCAATTCACCTAAATACGCTTGCTTCGTCAAACGTCCTCCAACCATTCTCTCAACATGACCAAACCATCTACTAAACAAATTTCTTTCACTCTTGTGAATTATTGTTTCCTCTACACCACATTCTTTGAGAACCCACTAGTTACTGACTTTATCCATTAGCGTTTTACCACATATATTCGGCAATTCGGCATGCCAACCGTGTTCACTTTAAACCTATTTTTTTCGTGACACGTCCAGAATAATATATTCTGATTCTGGCTTCATTCAACTTCCAAGATACACGAACTCATAAACTTATTCAATCCCCTCTTTGTCCAAGACAATGCTGCATACTATTTTCTCATCCCTTCTTTCAAACGCAATCATTTCTGTTTGATTCCCGTTAATCTTAAAACCCATACTTTTTGTGTTAGTATTTAGTCTGTTCAGCATTCTCTGCAAATCATCAACTGTTTCTGCCGTACCAACTTCATCATCTGCAAACGTCAATCTACATACCTTTACCATCTCGAAATCAACACCTTCTTCGGCTAAGAGAGCCATTCGTAGACATTTGTCAAGACTTTACTACATTCATATATTTCTTTTATTTATTTTAGAAGCCAACCATTGACTACGTAAACATTTGGAACTTCCCAAAATTTAACTCTATTCACCTTGTTGAAGGCGTTTTCCAGATCACCAAGTGCACAGCAAACTTTTTTGTCTACTTTTAAACTTTTTCTATGATCTGTCTCAAACTAAATATCTGATCCGCGCATGATCTTCCAGGCTCAAATCCACATTGGACTTTCCAGACCTTTTCTTCTGTTATTTCCATGACCTTACCAATAAGTATTTTGGCTAAAACACATTGCCTGCGGTACTTAGTAAGCTGATAGCTTTATAATTATTACAGGTACCTTCATCACCCTTTTCCTTGTAATGTGGAACGATAATGAGCTTTCTTCAATCATTTGAAATTTTCACATTATCAGCATACATATTCATCAACTTACTCAAGTACTAAAACAAATACTCGTCACCTTCCACATCCTAGATCTTTTGTTCTGTTATTTCGATGACCTTATCTATAAATATTTTGGTAAATATTCTGCCTGGGGTATTTAGTATCCTGATAGTTCTATAAATAGTGCAGTTACCTTCATCACCCCTTCCCTTTAAAGGTGGAACAATAATCGCCTTTATCTAATCATTTGGAACTTCCCCATTCTCAGCACACATATTCATAAACTTGCTCAACCACTCGAACAAATAGTCGTCACCCCTCTAAAGCATTTCAGTGGTAATATCATCCCATACCATTTCACTATCAGTATTCTTAATCCCGACTGTCTCTGTACTGCTACTTAATTTTCTAATCTTCTCAATCCATTTCCAAAAAAATTTCTCATATCCCTCAAAATGATTTTTAATTTTTTTATCTTCACCCGCTTTGATTTTACAATCGCTTTCTTTGACTAGCATTTTTGCTTTTCGGTTCTTATCCCTATAATCATTTTCCAGTCTAATCCTCTCCTCATTGCTAAGACCCTTAATATTCAGCTTTCTCGAGTACGCTTGCTTCTTCTCGTTAAGAGCTACGTGGATTTCATCATTTCAGCAAGCATCTTCAGTTATTCTCCCTACAACCGCACTAGTACACACTTCAGATGCACTCTTGAAGATGATATTCATGCGCCCTCTACATTTTTATTCTGTAATTCCGTATCCTAGTTCTCTTTATAAATTATGTAAAGAGTCTCCCAGCTTATCACGATATACCTTTTGTGCTTCTGATTTTTGCAAATTCTCTATAATGAAGAAGAATAAAGAAATTAATTTCAAGTCCCGCCTTAAAATTTGAACCATTTTAGAACTACCTAGGTGACAGTAACGCTTTATTTATTTTTTATTTCTCTTTAAAAAGGCTTACATAGTACTTGCACCTATATATATACCTATTCTAATACTAGATTGTACAACAAGCGGGATACAGCGTCGATTACCGACAAGCATGAAGTTTGCTACGCGAGGGTAGCGAGCGTGGCAATTCATGCGAGTTGGTAATCGACGTATCCCGCTCGTTGCACACGATGCTTTCCCCAATCACCGCGCCGGAACGAGCGACTACGTTCGTTCAGAAAACTCTAAGTTGCGATGCGCAGTTTCAGGGAGAAGGGGTAGATTAGGGATGCGCATGGCATTACTTAGTTCTCTAGAGGACTAAATGCCACATTTCTTCGCAGTGACGTCACCAATCGAGTAAAGACCAACTCAGATTCCTCTGAACGAACGTGTAAGTCTCAAGTTCCGGCGCGGGTATTAGGGGAAAATAGTTTACAGAATATTAATGTAAAATTATATATTACCTCACGTTAAATGAAATATAATTGCGAATTTCTAAAACCAGGAAACATTAAAAAAAAATTTCAGGAAGTAGCGGTAAAGGTAAAGCGCTACTTTTGACTGGTAACCTGTCAAACATTACCTAGGGGAAATGTATTTTCACAATAAAATACATTAAATTGCGATTAAGTAGAACAACATAAAAATTGTATTTTTCGTGATAATTTCTAATTACTTGTGAAATTCGGTAAAAGTATCCGAATGATAGCAAAAAATTGTAGTCTGTAGTAGATTTTTTCCATTGTTTTTTGAAAATTCGTTACAATCTTTATCTATATTCGGAGACTTTTACAAAATTTTGAAAGTAATAAACATTTTTCTCTAAATATTACAATTTTCACATTGTTATACTCTATTTTAACGTATTGTATTTTATTGAGAATATCGATTTCCACGAGGGTAGGCCTTTGAAAACTGAGTTCTTTTTGAGAGAAAATGATACTCTATGGCGTTATAAATTATTACCGATCGTCTCACATATTTATTGTCCGCCAATTTTTATTTCAGTTCGCTATTTGTTCAAATAATGCAATTTTATAAATTTTCAACTTAGAATGAGGGCAATAAAGCCCAATTTGTTAGGGAAGAAGATAAAATGATATAGGGAAAGAGATGAAGAAGAGGACGTAACAAGAGTCAATGTGTTAGGAATAATGAAAGATGGAATGGCACTTGGTATAGATGAGATATCAAATGAAGTCTGAAAATCTGGGGGAAAGATCAAAGGAATGTGCATGGATAATGCGCAATTGAGCATGAAGAAGAATTATGAAAAGAAGGGATAGTGGTATTCATATTAAAGCAATTCAAAAGGGAGGAGGTTAAAGATTATAGAAGAGTGACGCTAATGCCAACATTGTATAAAGCATATGCAATTATTTTTTCGGAGATGTTGAAGAAGAAGTTCAGAAAGAAAAAAAGAGCCATTGAATGAAACAGGATTTACGAAAGAAATAAGGGTGATGGACAATACACTGTAACTTGGATTTTCCACCGGTTTCGGGGATGGCTACAGTGGCCTTCAGTGGTAAATCGAGACCATTCAAACGCAAACAGTCAGGGGCGTGTGAACCATTCCCTAATATTACGCAATATATGTGAGCGAGTACCCACGCAATGCGCCTTTCCGCTACGCTGCTGGTGTTGGACGCTTCGGTGACCATCCTCTCTCGCCTCTGAGGAGCTTCGCTCTCAGCCCGAAACCGCCGCGGCAACAATTCTCGGAAGCAATAAGTCTGGACTCATTCAATCCAAGTTCCAGTGTATATATGTTCTGAATTATCTGATAAATGAAAGAAATAAAAGGGAGAAATGGGGAATGATAGCGGTTATCGTGTACTTAACGGCCGCCTTTGAATCTTTGGACCGATTCAAGATAGAAAAAGTAGTGTTTAATAAAGAGAGTATCGGAAATTTTCGGAGAGATAAAAATCAGACTTTTAAGAAGAAATAAAGAGAGAAGCATAGGGAGGAGTTAGTATGGGAATGGAAAACATATGTACTATGGCATACGCGCACGATATATTGCTGATGGCAAAAGATGAATAAGGGATCGTGACCTTGATTACAGGATTGGAGAAATAATTAAATGGGGAAAAGTTGTACTTAAATGCAGAAAAGACAAAGATAATGAGGATGAGAAAAGGAGGGCGAAGAAAAAAATAATGGACTAGGAGATGGAAGAGAATAAGAATATAAGAAATAAAAGTGTTTAAATATTTATGATATATCTTGAAAAGAAATAGAGATCATAGAGCTAATGTAAGAGAAAGGATAAAAAAACGGGTATTGAAACAGATATGGGAAATATTGAAAAGAAGGGTAAAACAGGCTTGGAGAAGAAAAATGTGGTTACTTGATACGCTGGTATGACCGGTATTAGGCTGTGTAGCAGAGATATGTAGGGATGGAAGGAAAGAGAAGAGATTGAGAGATTACAAAAATGATATATAAGGTGGACGCTAGGAGTAGACTGGAGCACGTCTATATATATATATATATATATATATATATATGGTGTTTGAGGGGAAGCCAAGGTAGAGAAAGGGAGAGGAATTGGCGAAAAAATGTTTTGAAGGAGGTTAAAGAAGGGAGCGGGAGGGCAATAGAATTAACGTGAATGAAAGGAGAAAGAAGGGGTTTCTTAGGTTCAGGGATATAGGAGTTATAAAAATAATGCTATTAGAGAAGTTATTCGAAAACGTATAGATTATATATATATATATATATATATATATATATATATAAAGTCAAAGCGTTGTGTTTCTTTCTACCCTTTGAAGTCTTGATTCGAATTTCTGATAGAGTTTCTACATATAGGACAAAATGAATCGCGTATCGAGAAAGTAATGGTCATTTCAGTTTGGTTATATAGGTTGTTCAATAGTTATATCTATGTATATGGAAGCACTTTGCTTCTGTGAATACAGTTATGATGTCCATTCAAATTCTGCTTCTGTAACGTTTGTAGGAATCTCTCTTTGAAGTGATACATCACTACTTTCGTAAATGAAGAGTAACTGTTTCTGAAGCTTCCTCTATCAACTCTATAATCGGTAATGTTTTACATTGTTCTATTCTCAAACTCAGTTTGCAATACCACCATAAGCTTATATTAAAAAAAAATAAACCTTTCAAGGAAAATATTTTATATATTTAACAGAGAACCCGTTCGCTAATTCAATAAAAGAACCTCAAGAGAGTACATTTTATTAAAAAATTTTGAAATGAAAAATATCAAAGGGTATTTACATTCCTCCATAAACAGAGCTTTCATTTCACACAACGAAGCACAGGAACTTAGAGAATTTCATAAATGTTTACGCCAGGTTGTGCAGAATATGGAAAGCAGTTATTTGATATTCTCGCATAAAACAGAGATAATGCGCGGTAAACAATAATCAACATATTTCGAATAAATTTTACTAATATTCGGCTAAAATTGTCGATATCTGACTCGAACAAAAGGATTATATTAGAGAGCTTTTCTTATCATGTATCAAATTTAATAACAAAATTTCTTTTTTGATTTTTTCACTTTCCTAAGACTGGTTTTTGCATGAAGAATAAAGCATAAATCCTCTTTACGTGCGCTTGTTCCACCAGAAGTTGTTCGAAATTTTCCAAACAGTGGCGGTGTGAAAATAGCAAGTCAGTAAATTAAGTTTCTCATTCGCGTCGTATACCTTAAAGCTGAATATACATTTCTACCTTTTGTTTCTCAGGAAACAGCTTTTCTTCTGCTTGTTCAAACAACAAAGGTGTCACGATATAACACCTATAGTATGTTCAGAATCAAGAAATTAAGGGAAAAGCGCAAACTTTCTTGGGAGCTCATTCTCGGAAGGTCTTGCCATCTGGAAAAACTGCGGCTTATTGCTCTCTGAGTCGGAAACTTTCTTCTTAATAGAATAATGAATAGAAGAGGCTAACAGAAATAGTGGAAAAGTGAATTATGAGAGGAAACTGACACCAAGCATCTCGCCAAATATAATTAAGAATTGTGTTCTCTGTCAGGGAGATAAATGTTCCGCTAAATCATGAGAATTTTTCTGAACTGATAATAAATTTCGACGCATAAATCATAACTTTTTTATTGGATTACTTGAATCAAATTTTGTATCTGAAATTTGAGAATCTAAGTTGATTTAAAGTAATTGGGGAGAATGGATCTTACGTAAGACTCAAGTTTAAGATTGGCAAAATCAATTCAAGGACAGAAACACATAAGACTAAGGAAAATCAGCTATAGTGTATGTGTGGAGTAGGTTCAGTAAAACTTTACAAATTTAGGTTTATCAAGTTACTGCTCCAGTGGAACAGAGCCTGCATAGTCAGACGTCGTATGTATAGTATGTCTCACGCAGAGGATTCAATTACCACCTGAAATATCAATCCTTTCAATAGCATTTCCTTTGCTTCAATTAAATAGCTGCTGCCTGAAATATTCCACTGACATCAATGAAACGATTTAGTAAATCGATAATGATAAAGTGGGCTGCGTTAAGGAGTTTCTAGGTGTAAAATTAATTTCAAAATTACTTAATCTTTAACTTAATTTATAAAATTGACAAAAAAGGCATATTTATTATTGCAAACAATTTTAGAAGAGAAACCTAAGCGTGAATTACAACAAATTAGTTATACTCATAATTGTTTATTTAAATGTAGTCATTTAAATATTTAGGTTTGTTCTTCCACTTTAAGCAAAGCAGTTTTCATTCATTTTAATTTACAAAATCTCATTCTATTTCTCGAAAAGGGGAATAGAATGATCTTTTGTGAATTAAAATTAAATGACAATTAGGATTTTCGCTTCAGGCAGAAGGAAAAACACAAACATACAAATAACTACATTAAAATAAACAATTATGACCACAAGTATTTTTTTATTCTTGACGCTTAGTTTTCTCCTCTAAAATTTGCATAATGATCAAAGGACCAGTTTTTGGTTAATTTTATCAATCAATACACCTTATGTCTTTTATCACTTTCTTTGTGCAAAATTTTCAAATTTTTTTTTTATAACAAAAATATTTTTCTTTTTTTTTGTTTCTCTGATTTGTAAAAGGGAGAGAGTATAAATTAATAGATATCTACATGAGATTGGAAATAAGATTAATGTTTATAGATCCTTAATCATTTATTACTTCATTTGTGCAAAAATTGTCAAAAAATATCAATTTTTGGATAACAAATTTTTAAAATTGGAAAGTTAAAATCTATTGAAAGTTGCAAAACTGAACGGTTTTCAGTTTGTAGGACTTGAAATTAAGAAATGTCAGAATAAAATCTTCAAAATAAACAATTTAATACTGAAGTATATATGGCGGAAATCGAACAATTTCACTGTTTTGTAAATCAAATTTAAAGCCTGCAAAATTGAACAATTCTAAAAAAAAATATTAAAAACTGCTCATGTTTTTCAATTTGTAGCTTTTCGACTTAAACAATGAGAAATAAAGATATTAACGTTTTAAGTTAGTGCCATGAAAATAAAAAAATTAATATAATTTTGAGACTTCAAATTGTCAAATTTCAATTTGGAATCATGTAGCAGTCTTTTTTTAATTTTTATTAAAATTTTCAACACAACGTTTTGCGCGCTCTGTCGCACATAAAATAATAATGCTAGCCTACAATAAATAAAGAAGGAGATTTGAATATTGGAATGAAAGTTAATGGGTCAATATTTAAAATAAAAATTGTATTCAATTCATAAAGGTCATTATACTCTAGAGTAACAAATTTATAGCTGAAAAAATCTAAATGTCATTGATGCACTGGTAAGCAGCAAGTCAAAATTGTTCCATGAAGTGGAAAATGACGTTCAGCTTGTCAAAACCATAAATAGGGGACTGATATGAATGGTGATAAAATTTGGGATTCAGAAAGACTCATTTTATCAGGAACAATGAATGTTTTAGGATAGTATAGAGTAGAAACTATACAATTTTTAACAAGAACAATTTTTTGTATACAACTTTATTACCAACATAAGAGTAGGTATAAAAATGAGGAAGAAATACGATCATGCAGGTTAACAAGCCAATAAGCATTGTTCTTACGAGTTTCTACGAATGGCTCAATAAATATTTTTGATGACTCAATTATTGATTTTTATTCCTATTATTCCAATTTCGTTTACTGGAACGACTACCATTTATATTTCGCAGAAAATTGAGCCGCGTACTACAAAATCTTATAGTTAAGATATATAATAAATGTAATGTAAAATTACATTTTATTACCAATTTTAATATAGTTATCATGATTTGCAATCTCTTGAATTAATGCAATTTCTAGGGGACACATTATGTGGTGTAAAGCAATTAATTTTGTACGTGCAAGTACATAATATTTCGGGATTGTATTGCTGTAGAGGACATGGCGTAAAATCCAAATGGTTAGATACTCAGTGCTCTTCACCAATATGCACAATAGAATTTGAATTCCATGTCTACATGGAGCTCGCCCGTTTCATGTGTTCGCGTATCTGTAAAGTGGAACACGCCCTGGGTTAGTTGGTGCATTTTAAAAGTGTTTCGTTTTTATACCTTATAATTTCTTTGTTTTACAAATAACAAAATACCAACTGAAAATTTATTTGAAAAAGTATTATTGTTATATATAATAATCTACAAATTCATTCAGTTTTTCCATATTGAAGCTCCTCTGTTTCCGCTCGCTCTTCGTGTTTTGTAAGCAACATGAAGTTGTTCCCCTTGCATGGAAATGGGTATATTACTAGAACCTTTCTCTCTCATGTTCCTCAAAGATATCTAAGTAATTTCACTAAATTAAAAATGCATTTTTTTTCGAGGTATCAATTATAGTATGTGTAAGGTATACTGGCAAAGTGGTTTTACATAAATTAATACTCTAGATTAAGAGCAATTGATGTTTGACGTGCGGTCTCCCAGACCGCACTATGCTTTTGATATGCGGGCCCCTCCCCCCACTGATGTGAAACATTATTATTAATAAAAGTCAATAAAATTGACCAATTTCTTACTTATTTCAATGCCACTTCATATACTTATATAAGTTAGATAACAAAAACTTCTTTACTTATTTATGTAGATATAAATATATACAACGGTCTGCGAGACTGTTATAACCATAATACCCCTTGAAATATAATAATTTAAAGTTTTGGAAAAGTTTATAAATACCTTCTCGTATTTCTTATTTAGACTACTGTGACTGTGCTTACCAAACAAACCAGTATTTACTAATTTATATGAAATACATTTTCTTCATAACGGTCAACCGTTGTAAAAAGGAATTTAAAAAAATTCAACGTGGTGTTTATAATTCACAATTCTCGAGTGACGTTACAGAATAAAGCTGTCATATATATTCTAACTCCAAATGATAGCCTAGAGTTTATCTTTTTCAACAATGAATCCTTATACAAACAAATTGATACTACGGAGGAAAAAGCAAAGAGAAAATAAAAACCACCCCTTACTGCTAAGCGTAATGAATGATTAGCACAACATTTCTCGCAAGTAATTACCCAATAATAAATTTCTCTTCAGAATTTTATTTTTATTTATAAATATTCTTTCACCGACAGTAAAATGTTTTTAAATATATATGAAAACCAAAAAATGGTTTTCTTTCACATAATTACATTTTTTTAAATAATTAATATATTTTTGAAGACATTATATATCATCTGTTTAACTACAGAATATCATTAATAAGTACCTTTAACCAATACAGTACAGGGTCTAATATTGTGTCTACAAAACTTGTATAATTTATTTTTTTATTGAAAGGCGAAAGGTTCCAGACATATGCCCTAATATAAAAATGCTTAAATATTTTTAAACGAAGTACGGAATCGTCCAATTTTTAACGGTTCAAGTTTGAAATTCATTAATTTCGAAAGTTCCCAATTAGAAAACATAATTTTGCAAAGTTTTGAGAATAATTAAACTTTGAAGATTTACAATTTTAGTCTAAAGGATTTGTAATTAAACAATTTGGAATCAAATGCCTAGAGAATAAATTCAAAACAATGCAAAATTAAAACAATCATTTCTCAAATTCTATCCTTTAAAATAAGATATTTTAACAAGGCCTTGAAAATTAAATAACTTCTATTTGAAAATGTTCCAATATATTGAACATTTCAAACTCCATTTAAAAAAATGACTTTGAATTAAAAGGCATTGATTGGAATTATATATAGCAAACTTTTTTGTATTTTTTTGTTCAATTTTTTATTTTTAATGTAATATCTTAAAATTAACCGATTTTTAGTTCAAGATTTGAAAAAGTAAATCAAGTAAAATTGAAAAGTATGTTATTAATAAATTCTAAGAATGATTAATAATCCTGAATGAAGTGTTAAATATTAAATGATTTGAAATTGAAAAGTAAAAAATTATACTGTATAGAATCAAAATAGATGAAAATTAAACTATGTATGTGAAATTAATACCTCTGTCATTAAATAATTCATTTAGTTTTGAATGGTTACAATTTTAGAATTCTAAATCTTCATGTTGAACGCTAGATTTTCAATTAAAATTTGAATGATTGAATTTTGAAAAGTATAACTAACAATTTGAAATTTTTTAAGTTTTAGATGATTTATATTTAATTAAACTAATTGAAATTTTGAAGGGTTGGAGGATACAAAAGTTTTTAAATCACAATTTTTGGTGACTGAAATTTTTTTCAGTTTTAAATGAAGTTCGGATTCGTTTAATTTTCAACGTTCCGTAGTTGATTTTTTTCATTTTTAATGTTTCCCATTTAGAATTACTTTTTATTTAGAACGTTTTCCTAAAGTAATTTAATTTTTTGGGTTTATAATTAAAATTGTTTTTATTTTTGGTGGTGAAAATGACGCTGAATTTCTATGTTACTTAGAAAAATTTGTCTTAACCATTTATATATCAAATTATAACTTTTTTATGGAATAAAAATTTAAAATTCTAGAATTTCAGAAGCTTTGGCTTTGAGAAAATCAATTTTTCCCCCTATTTTAAACTCAAATTTTTATAGCTTCGATTTTCAAATGATTCGAATTCAAATGTTATAAATATTTCATTACTAAATTTGGATGCTTTTAATTAAGAATAATACAATTAGAAATATTTTGATTTTTAAATGATACAATTTTCAAAATTCTTATCTAAAAATATTCAATTTTTAACGTTTTATAATTTTCCTATTTTCACAATTTCAATCTGAAATTGTTCAACTTCTATATTCTTCAATTCAAAATAAAACTGTTCAATTTTTAACGCTTCAAATTAGAAATTATACAGTTTCAATTCCTTTTAATTTTAAATGATCCAATTTTCAAAATTCTTTCCTAAAAGTATTCAATTTTTAACTTTTTATAATTTCCGTATTTTCCACATTTTAATTTGAAACCCTTCAAATTCCAGATTCCTCAATTCAAAATAAAATTGTTTAATTTTGCACGCGTTCAATGAGAATATATTCACATATAACATTATATATATAAAATACAATAATTTCAACTTTTGTTTCAAAATTCCTCAATTCCAAAAACTTTGAATTTAAAATTATGCGATATTAAACGCTTATATTTAGAAATGATCATATTATTGAAATTATAATATTAATGTGAGGAAATAAAAATCCAGGTATATAAGTTTGAATTTGAAATTAACAAATTTTAAATGTTTTATTACCTAATTTTCTAATTCTAATTTTTAATTTTAGAAGTTTAGAATTCAGAAAAGTTTCGCTTTAAATGACTTTATTTGTAGTTTAGTTTATAATACCTAGATGAAACATTTTTAAGGATGGAATGTTTTAACCGAAACATCACCAAGAATTTTATTTTTCATTTTTAGTGGCCTCACTGAAATATTGCCTTATTTATAATTTGACCATAAAAAATTCTGGCGCGCGAATGTTTTTTATCATTCATTTTGTAAAATCAAATATCAACCAAATATATTACTGAAACACTATATAGATGAAAAACCTCAATATAAAGAGAATTTTGAATCGCGTGTCTGAGATTAAATTTATTACATTCATTATAACGTAGGTATGCATGACTTTTTAAACTATTTAAAAAAATTTTTTGTTTGGAGGCGAGCACAATTGAAATTACTATATTGGAATTAACGAGGAAATTATTTAGAGGGGAGAGAATAATCATAAAGAAATGGCTTATTGTAGTTAACGATTAGGTCCTTAATAATTTCATAATCATTCGTTTATCATTTTGAAGAAGTATTCTTTTATTGCGTTAATCGAAGAACGATTCACTTTTGATAAAAAGTTTGTACATTGGAGTGGGTCGAAAAAATAAAATTTGAGAAATTGGAAATGCAACTATGTGGAAAAGTAGCGTATTAGGACCCTGAAAAAAATATACTGAATTTGGATTCGATCGAGAAACGCAATGGTTTTGGCGTTAACAAAATATGTTTGAAATTTTAGATATCTGAAAAACTCTCTCTACATTTCTGTAGGTTTTAGAATTATTTTTTGGAAACAGAACTCTACTAAATAATAATAATTTATGAAAATATGAATTTTTTTAAACCGATTTTGTTAACGCTCTAGACTATGGCGTTTACCGATCGAATCCAACTTATTTATACTTTTTGAGGGTCCTCGTACTCTATTTTTTCACATAGTTCCATTCCGGATTTGCGAAATTTTGTTTTTTCGACCCACCCTGTTGTACATCATAAAGGAGGTAAATAACAAAATGCACTAGAATTATTTTCCAACTCTATCTCATCTCGCTGAATCTGTTGAGGTACACAATATAAGAATTTTCAATATGTGGATTCTTTCGTATCATGTTTTTGCTTATGCATTTAAATAGCATCTTTATTCAATACATATACCAGAATTTACTCTCTTTTCTCGTTTGACATTTTTTACATCTGATGTAAGACTTCCTGTGACATTTTTTAACATTGAGAAGGAAAATACGCAGTCGAGATGCATTCTACTTTTAGAAGAAAGATTTAATCTCATTTATATGGAAGTAAAACTGCTCTTTAAAAAGTTGCACATCAGGGCAAAAGTAGCCCACCTCCTTCAAGTTATTATGGCCTCTTTTTATTAATCTGGTCTCTCCTGAATGACGTGATAAGATTGCTATATAGTTCAGTTTGATAAACGCCTGAAATAAAAAACAAAACTTACAAAGAATAGTAAATTATGTATCGAGGGCGTAAAGAAGGCTATTTCGACGAGTGTGAACTTGCCGCCCGAGCGAAGCAAGGGAAAATAGAAAAAAATGATATAAAAAAAAAAATTAATAAAAAAAATAATAATAAAAAGAAAAAATAATAATAATAAACGAGGCAAAATAGCCGTACACCCTCAATACACACGATATATATTGCCGACCCTCCTTGAAAACAAGCATGTGAGGCAGATAGAGGATTTTTGGTGTACTTGACAATTTTAGATTATAAGTGAAAGGAAGAAATAGCGTATTAATTATGAATAAAAAAAGATGAATTTTCAACAAAACAGTTGAATGTGTTAAAAAAAAGTTTAATATTTGTCATGATAGTTGAATATAAAACAAAATAAGTACATTCTCGACAAAATAGTTGAATTTTTAACTGAAATGATGAAATTTCAACCAAGAACTTGAATTTTCCATAAAAAACGATTAGTTCTCAACGAAAAATATAATAGTTGATATTTAAACAAACAAACAAATCAATTAAGAATAAAAAACAGTCAAATGGAACCAAAAATGTGAAATCTAAACAAAAAATGTAATAGTTGATGTTTTAGCCATAAAGATTTGAATTTTAAATGAAAAGACAGTTGAATTCAACGAAAAAAGTACATTTTCAACAAATTAGTTTAATCCTCACCCAAAACAGAATAATTTTTGTACAAACAGTTGCACCTTTAATTAAAAAATATTTATATATCTAACAAAATAGATGAATTTTCCAATTAAATACACGAATTTTCAACAAAAGAGTTGAATATTTATCATAATAGTTTAATGTTCAACAAAATAGTTATTTTTTTGACAATACAGCTGAATTTTCAACCACATAGTTGAACTTCCGACTTTCGAGGATGAATTTTCAATCAAATAGTCAATCTTTGAAAAAAAATTATTAATAAACCAAGCAGTTGCATTTACAACCAAATAGGTGGACTTTCAAGCAAAACGGACAAATTATCTGGAAAATAATAAAATTTTCAACTAAAATGATGAATTTTCAACAAGAAAGATGAATTTTCAACCAAAGACAAATTTACAACAAAATACATAAATTTTTCAAAAAATTTTTGAATTTTAAACCAAAAACTATGAATTTTTAACCAATAATGGAATAATTACAGTTTTAGTTCGAAAAGATAATTTTTAACAACAAGAAAAAAATGAAAATTTTCTACCAAAGAGATAGATCTTTAACTGTTAAAATAAATGTTTTCGGAAAGTAGTTAAACTTTTAACCAAGTTGTTGAATTTTAAATAAAAAAAATTAATTGCCTACCCAAAAAGAGGAATTTAAAAAAAAATAGATACATTTTCGAACAAATTGTTGAATTTTCAAACAAATTGTTGAATTTTCAACTGAAAACCATCAATTTTCAACCAATAATAGTGTTACGTCCTAAAGACCTAAACAGCTAAATTTCTATTTTGGTAACAAAGCCTATTTCCCTATTAATATTTCTTCTATTTACTTAACTATTTCTAGTTGAGTGGGATGATGGCAACCTAAATGGATAAATTTAAATACATTTAATGTTGTTTATTTGATTCTACACAAACTATGATGACCCTTGTTTCGTGAAAACTTTATTTGACACCTTGACTGTTTCCGTTCTTTTCAAAAGTGGATTCAGTTGATCTCCACCTTTAAAAGAAATAAACTGGTTCAAAATCTATATTTTAAATAAAATTTGAATAAGTTAAATTAGGGATTTTGTAAATTTACCGGTACTTGATTTTTTGCTTGAGTTAATCCCTTTTTAGATTAGGAGAACACTTCACGTAAATCCTTTCAGGGGATTAAATTTAACTGGTTCCTGATATAGAACTCCGACAATTTTGATACTCCGAACTGATAGTAGGGACGTTTTCCGAAATGTAAGTTTTAGACTGGATTGTGACTGTATAGTATAGTAGTGTTCCGATTTGAAATACTGTCTTTGGTTCGAGGGTTGCTGCTTATATCTGGAATTTAGTCCTATGGAATCCTCGGGTCCCATGGAAATGGTTTGACATCTTTCCTCTGCTACAGGGCTCGGAACTTCTCAAGCTTAAAAAAATAGTCTAAAAGTAACCTTACTTCTCTCAAAAAAGTAACCGAAAAGTAACAATAATGTGGCAAAAAAGTAACCAAAAAGAAAGATTTTTTACCAAAAGAGACAAAGTTTCTACCAAAGTTATGAATCTTCAACAAAAAAATGTATGTATAAGAAAGTAGTTCAACTTTTAACAAAATGGTTGAATTTTTCTGACTAAAAAAGATGAATTGTTAACGAGAAATGTAATAATGGATATAATAAACAAAACAGATTTTAATTTAATATAAAAAACAGTAGAATCCATTCAAAAAAGACGATTTTTCAACAAAATAGGTTATTTTTCAACCAAATTGTTGAGTTTTTGAGCCAAAAAGGCCAATTTTTATAAAACAGTTGAATTTTCAACCAGTCAATATGGATTTTTGACAAAAAAGTTATCTGTCAACCAAATAATTGAATTTTCTACAAAAACAGGAGAATAAGTACTTTTCCAACCAAACAAGATAATTTTTCCTCGAAAAATATAATACATAGTTCGTTATTTCAACAAAGAAGGTTTAAATTTTAAATTAAAAACTAACAATTTTATCTAAATTGCAATTTTGATGAAGATTTCCCGGCTCTACAGTGCCAAATTTACTGAAAAAATTTGAGTTTTTACATTTTTCACAAGTTTTTAAATAATACGATTAATGAATTAATTCATTTCGCCATTTCGGGCAAAAAATGTAACCAAAAGTAACCTTTTCATAAAATAAGTAACTTTTTAGTAACCGCGGATCAAAAAAGTAACTAAGTTATTAAAAAGTAACCCTTTCCGATCCCTGCTCTGCTATAAATTTAAATAGCCGTGCGAGGGCCAATGGGTGTCCTCTCCACCGGGGTAGTAGTTGAGTCTCTGGTTGTGTGCGTAACACATGAATTGACTCTGATCCGTATGGTTGAAAAGGTGATCAAAAGTCAAAAAATGAGTCTTATTTTGTTAATGAAATATTGATGCTAATCTATTAACAAATTTCTAAAGTACATGACTCTACAAAAATAATAAAAAAATATTATTATTATTTCAAGCAATTTTCCAAGTTTCAAAGTTCAACAAATTGGAGAAATCGCTCTCAGCGCCTCATGTATACCCATATATATCTCAACTTTAGGAGCTGATGTATTAACACCAGTAAAAAATATTTTAAAAATGGTTATATATAATTGTAGTGTATTATCTTCTTTGAGTGATTCACGTGTTAAAAATTTCATATTTATCGATATTATAAATTGTTTTTATTAATGTTTTATGGGTAAAAATATTTCTCATTTAATCAACTTTCGATTGAAAAAACATTAAGTTGCCAGCCTTTGCCACGAAATGTAGAAACGCTAAGTTGTTGTGAAAGAATTAATTAATTGATTTCCATGAAAAATGTTTGGGTCCATTTGCGACTTTTCAAATGGGACGCTAATTACGATAGCCACACAGGCAGGATTTTGCGCGCGTTGAGACGCGCGTTTGCCTATTGTAACAATTTTATGAAATAGTGATTTTAATTTACACAGTTTTCAGTATTTTTCTATTTCGATATTCAATTTTCTATTTAGTTAATGTTTCTTTTTGTAAATTAATTAATTTTAAACAATGATTGAATATAATTAAAAAAAATATAAAGCAAAATGTTCTCACATGGTAACTTTAAGATCATTCAGTAATGATACTACAACCACGGCTAGGTTTTCTTACTACACGGAAAAAATTTATCCGTGAAGAAGTCACGAACTTGTAGCTAGGTCTCGGATACGAGATAAAAAAATGAAACATTAAATCCTTATTTCTATGAGAAACATAGGCATAAATTTCGAAGTTTCTTACGAACAGTTCGAATTTCCTACGAAC
>CAKNYM010050149.1:143709-160406 GCA_932195095.1 Andricus curvator | reverse complement strand
AAAATTAATTTTTTAAACTCTAAATTCAACTATTCCATTTTTGGTTGATAACTGACGTATTTTCTTGAAAATTTCTTCATTGGTAGAAAAATCAAATATTTAGTTCAAAATTTATGTGTTTTGTTAAAAATTCGTTTTCTTTCGGTAGAAAATTAATTAAAAAGTTTGTTTCAGAATTTTTCTTTTTGGCTGAGGATTGAACTATTTTGTGGAAAATTCGTCTTTTTTGTTGAATTCAACTATTTTGTATTTAAATATAAACTCTGTTTTGGTTGAAATATCAATTATTAATTTTTTCGTTTAAAATTCACTTTTTTTTGTTAAAAATTAATATATTTTGTAGCAAATTCAACAATTTTGTTAAAAAGTCATTTATTGGTTTAAAATTAAACTCTTTTGTTGAAGAATCATTGGGTTTGGGCTGATTTTTTTTTTTTTTAGTTGAAAATTAAGTTGTGAAAAATTGATCTTTTTGGTTGAAAATTCAACTATTTGGCTGGAAATTGATGGATTTTGTTGAAAATTGACCTTTTTGTTTCAAAATAAAACCATTTTGTTGAAAATTTAGTTTTTGATGTTGAAAATTAATTGTTTAAACTCTAGATTCAACTATTCCATTTTTGGTTGATAATTCACGTATTTTGTTGAAAATTTGTCTTCGCTGGTAGAAAATTCAACTATTTGATTGGAAATTGATGAATTTTGATAAAAATTAATTTTCTTGGTTGAAAATTCAACTATTTGGTTGAAAATTGATAAATTATGTTGAAAATTCTAGTATTTGTTTTAAAATTGAATTCTTTGGTTGAAAATTCGTTTTTTTGTTGGTTGAAAATTAATTTTTTGAACTCTAAATTCAACTATTCCAGTTCTAGTTGATAATTTATGTATTTTGTTGAACATTTGTTTTCATTGGTAGAAAATTAATCTTTTTAGTTGAAATTGAAATATTTGGTTGAAAATTGATAGATTTGATTGAAAATTAATTTTCTTGGTTGAAAATTGATAAATGTTGTAGAAATTTGTCTTCATTGGTAGAAAACCAATTTTATTGGTTGAAAAGTTAATTATCTGATTGAAAATTGATGGATTTTGTTAAAAATTTGTCTTTATTCGTAGAAAATGAATCTTTTTGGCTTCAGCTGTTTGATTGAAAATTGATGGACTTTGTTGAAAATTTGTCTTCATTGGTCAAAAAAAATAATTTTCTTTGGTTGAAAATTCAACTATTTGGTTGAAAATTGATAGATTTCGTTGAAAATTCGTTTTTTTTGTTTTGGTTAAAAATTAATTTTCTGAACCCTAAATTGGATTATTTCAGTTCTGGTTGATAATTTATGTATTTTGTTGAACATTTATTTTCATCGGTAGAAAATTAATCTTTTTAGTTGAAAATTCTAAACTAGTTGTTTAAAAATTAATGTATCCGGTGGAAAATTGATAGATTTTGTTGAAAATTCATGTTTTTGTTTGAAAATTAATTTCTGGAACTCTAAATTCAACTATTCCAGTTCTGGTTGATAATTGATGTATTTGGCTGAACATTTGTTTTCATTGGTAGAAAACTAATCTTTTTAGTTGAAAAGTGAATTATTTGGTTGAACATTGATGGATTTTATTGAAAATTTGTCATCATTGGTAGAAAATTAATCTTTTTAGTTGAAAATTCAATTATTTGGTTGAAAATTGATGGATTTGATTGGAAATGTGTTTTCATTGGTAAAAAATTATCTTCTTGGTTGAAAATTAAACTATTTGATTAAAAATTAATGTATTTGGTCAAAAATTTGTCTTCACTGGTAAAAAAATAATTTTTTTGGTTGAAAATTCAACTATTTGGTTGAAAATTGATCAAAGCTGTCGAAATTTGTCTTTAGTGGTAAAAAATTAATCTTCATGGTGGAAAATTAATCTATTTGATTGAAAATTGATGGACTTTGTTGAACATTTGTTTTCACTGGTGAAAAAATAATTTTCTTGGTTGAAAATTTAACTATTTGGTTGGAAATTTATAGAAGCTGTAAAAAATTTGTCTTTATTGGTAGAAAATTAATCTCCTTGGTTGAAAATTAAACTATTTGTTTAAAATTAATGTATTTGGTTGGGAAATTGGAAATTCATCTTTTTAATTGAAAATGGATGAATTTTGATCAATATTAACCTTCTGGGTTGAAAATTCAAGTATTTGGTTGAAAATTGATAGATTCTCTTAAAAATGCCTGTCTTTGTTTTTAAACTGCATGATTTTGTTTTGAAATTAATTGTTTTTGGTTGTTTGAAAATTAATTTTTTGAACTCTAAATACAACTATTCCTGTTCTGGTATATAATTTATGTATTTTGTTTAACATTTGTTTTCATTGGTAGAAAATTAATCTTTTTAGTTGAGTGGATTATTTGGTTGAAAATTGATAGATTTTATTGAAAATTTGTCTTCATTGGTAGAAAACTAATGTTCTTGGTTGAAAATTAAACTATTTGATTAAAAATTGATGTATTTGGTTAAAAATTTGTCTTCATTGGTAAAAAACTAATTTTTTTGGTTGAAAATTAAACTATTTGATTAAAAATTGATGTATTTGTTTAAAAATTTGTCTTCATTGGTAAAAAACTAATTTTTTTGGTTGAAAATTTATAGAAGCTGTAAAAAATTTGTCTTTATTGGTAGAAAATAATCTGCTTGGTTGAAAATTAAACTATTTGTTTAAAATTAATTTATTTGGTTGAAAATTCATCTTTTTGATTGAAAATTGATGAATTTTGTTGAAAATTCATGTATTTGTATCGAAATTGCATTATTTTGTTTAAAATTTATTTGTTTTAGTTGTCTGAAAATTAATTTTTTGAACTCTAAATTCAACTATTCCTGCTCTCGTTGATAATTTATGTATTTTGTTTAACATTTGTTTTCATTGGTAGAAAATTTATCTTTTTAGTTGAAAAGTAAATCATTTGGTTGAAAATTGATGGATTTTATTGAAAATTTGTCTTCATTGGTAGAAAATTAATCTTCTTGGTTGAAAATTAAACTATTTTCTTAAAAATTGATGTTGTTGGCTGAAAATTTGTCTTAATTGATAAAAAACTACTTTTTTGTTTGAAAATTCAATTGTTTGGTGGAAAATTGATGGATTTGTTTGAAAATTTGTCTCCACTGATAAAAAATTAATCTTCTTGGTTGAAAATTAAACTATTTGTTTAAAAATTAATGTATTCGGCTGAAAATTGATAGATTTTCTTGAAAATTCATGTCTTTGTTTTGAAATTGCATTATTTTGTGAAAAAAAATTTTGTTTTGGTTCATTGAAAATTAATTTTTTGAACTCTAAATTCAACTATTCCTGTTCTGGTTGATAATAATTTATGTATTTTGTTTAAAATTTGTTTTCATTGGTAGAAAATTAATCTTTTTAGTTGAAAATTCAATTATTTGGTTGAAAATCGATGGATTTGATTGGAAATGTGTTTTCATTGGTAAAAATTTATCTTCTTGGTTGAAAATTAAACTATTTGCTTAAAAATTGATGTATTTGTTTGGAAATTTGTCTTCATTGGTAAAAAACTAATTTTCTTGGTTCAAAATTAAACTATTTGTTTTGAAAATTAATGTATTTGGTTGAAAATTCATCTTTTTGATTGAAAATTAATGAATTTTGATGAAAATTAATCTTCTGGGTTGAAAATTCAACTATTTGGTTAAAAATTGATAGATTTTGTTGAAAATTCATGTGTTTGTTTTGAAACTGCATTATTTTGTTTAAAACTTTTTTTTTTGGTTGTTTGAAAATTAATTTTTTGAACTCTAAATTCAACTATTCCTGTTCTGGTTGATAATTTATGTATTTTGTTTAACATTTTTTTTCATTGTTAGAAAATTAATTTTTTTGGTTGAAAATTTAAATATTTTGTTGAAAATTGATGGATTTTGTTGAAAATTTGTCTTTATTGGTAGAAAATGAATCTTTTTCTTTAAAAATTCTACTATTTGGTTGAAAATTGATGGATGTTGTTGACACCTTTTTATATTGGAAAAAAATTCAACTATATGGTGAAAAATTTCTGAATTTTAAAAGTTGTAGTGTTATTAAAAAAGCAATATTACCTCGCCGATCTCGCTGGTTTTGTTGGAATCGAGAATTTCCTCGATTTCCGGAAACTGTAGAGTTTCTTTAACGCTTGTCGTCAATTCGACGATCTCGACCTCTACTGCAAGTTCACGTGGTTCACGTGGTTCACGTGGTTCGCGTTTCTCGAGGGTGGCCTCGAATAGCTCAGCAGGAGATTCCTTCTTGAAAACCGTGTCTGCTGTAGCTTCGTTAATTTCCAGTTGCGTCAAATAGGTCTCTGCGACACTGTTTACCAAAGCCTCTGGATCTGGCGCAAGAACCGTCTCCTCCTGTCGAGAAACCTCAACGCTCTTCACGTAATTTATGCACTTCTCGGAAGGAGGTACCACTGATTCGTACAAAGAGTTTACAGTCTGAAAGATAATGACCGTTTATGAATTAAGTAGTTATATATGCAAATACAAAAACGGTAATTTTCAACTTCATTTAGATTTAGAGGACTACTACGGAAAAAGTAGTCTAACATTAAATTTGTATCATTTTATAAATAGGGTAGCAAAAGCGAATTGTACTTATTGTTAGTTTCAATTAAAGGGGAAAAGATAACTTCTTTTAAGGTTTCGTACCCCACGGGTAAAAAACCCGTATAATTTCTGTCGGATGTCAGTCCTACTTTCTCATACAATTTTGTCGGTGTCTGTATGTTTTTCTGTATGACTGTATGTCTGCATGTGTGTATTTATTTCTATCTGTCTATCTGTCTGTATAGCTATATGTCTGTATGTATTTATACATGTATGTTTGTCTATCTGTCTGTATGACTTATGTCTGTATGTATTTCTGGATGTCTTTCTATCTGCCTGTATGTCTGTAGGACTGTATGTGTGTATTTATTTATGTCTGTATATCTGTCTGTATAGCTATATGTCTGTATGTATTTATTCATTTCTGTTTGTATATCTGTCTGTATCACTTATGTCTATATCTATTTCTGTATGTCTTTCTATCTGCCTGTATGTCTCTATGATTGTATGTGTGTATTTATTTATGTCTGTCTATATGTATGTATGCCTTATGCCTGTATGTATTTCTGGCTGTCTGTGTGTATGTCTTTCTATCTGCCTGTATGTATGTATGACTGTATGTCTGTATGTGTGTATTTATTTCTGTCTGTCTATCTGTCTGTAGGACTATATGTCTATATGTATTTATTCATGTCTGTTTGTCTATCTGTCTGTATGACTTATGTCTGTAAGTATTTATTAATGTCTGTTTGTTTATATGCATGTATGACTTATGTGTGTATGTATTTCTGGATGTCTGTCTGTATGTTTTTCTATACGTCTGTATGTGTGTATGAATGTATGTCTGTATGTGTGTATTTATTTCTGTATGTCTATCTGTCTGTAGGACTATATGTATGTATGTATTTATTCATGTCGCTTGATCTATCTGTTTGTATGACTGATGTCTGTATGTATTTCTGGATGTCTGTATGTATGTCTTTCCATCTGCCTGTATGTCTGTATGTGTGTATATATTTCTGTCTGTCTGTATGTATGTATGACTATATGTCTGTATGTATTTATTCATGTCTGTCTATCTGTCTGTATGATTTATGTCTCTATGTATTTCTGGATGTCTGCCTGTATGCATGTCTTTCTATCTGCATGTATGTCTGTATGAGTGTATGTATGTATTTATGTATGTCTGTCTGTCTGTATGGCTATATGAATGTATGGATATAATACGTATCTTTTTTGGTTAAAATATGAACTATTCCAATTTTAATTGAAAATTTACCTTTTTTAGTTTAAAATTCAACTATTTGGTTGAAAATTAATGTATTTTGTTGAAAATTCGTTTTTTTTTGTGGAAAATTAATCTTTTAGGTTGAAAAGTCGTCTTTTTTGTTACAAAATTAATCTTTTTGTTTGCATATTCATCTGTTTTGTTGAAAATTTAACGATTCCATTTTTTTTAAATCAATATTCTTGGTTAAAAAATTAACTTCTGGCTTGAATGTTGAACCGTTTTGTTAAAAACTATTTTTTTTATGATTCATAAATTTAGCTGAAAATGCAACCATCTGGTTGTAAATTCATGTATTTTGTTGAAATTTTTTTTTTACAAAATTAATCTTCTTGCTTAAAAATTCAACTCTTGGGTTGAATCCTGAACCTTTTTGTTGAAAACTGTCTGTATGTCTGTATGTGTGTATTTATTTCTGTCTGTCTATCTGTCTGTATGACTATATGTCGGTATGTATTTATTAATGTCTGTTTGTCTATTTGTCTGTATGACTTATGTCTGTATGTATTTCTGGATGTTTGTGTGTATGTCTTTCCATCTGCATGTATGTCTGTATATATTTCTGTCTGCCTATCTGTATGTATGACTATATGTCTGTATGTATTTATTCATGTCTATATGTATGTATGTATGATTTATGTCTGTATGTATTTCTGGGTGTCTGCATGTATGTCTTTCTATCTGCAAATATATGTCTGTATGGGTGTATGTATGTATTTATGCCTGTCTGTATGTATGACTATATGTGTGCATTTATGTCTGTCTATATGTCTATCTACATGTATGGATATATGTATGTATTTATGTCTGTTTGTCTATATGTATGTATAACTGTATTGCTGTCTGTATGGCTGCATGTATGTCCTTCTGTCTGTTTGTGTGATTGCATGTATGTATTTATGTATGTGTGATTGTATGTATGCATGTATGTATTGATGACCGCCTGTCTGTATGTATGTATGTATGGCTGTATGCATGTCTTTATGTCTGTATGCATGAATGTCTGTATATATATATATAAATATATCTATCTATCTGCATGTATGGTCGTATGTCTGTGTATATGCGATTATGTCTGCTTGTCTATCTGTCTGTATGACTGTTTTTCTGCATGTCTTTATGCATGCATGTCTGTATGTGTTTATGTTCGTATGTCTGCATGACTTATGGCTGTATGTCTGTATGACTTAAGAATGTATGTCTGCACATCTGTAAAAAATTAATCTTGTTGGTTGAAAGTTCATGAATTTTGTTAAAAATTTGTCTTTATTAGTAGAAAATGAATGTTTTTAGTTTCAGTTTTTTGGCTGAAAATTTAATGGAATTTGTTGTAAATTGGTTTTCATTGGTAGAAAATTGGTTGAAAATTCGACTATTTCTTTGAAAATTTATTTTATTCGTTTAAAAAACCTTTTTGATTGAAAATTCATCTCTTGGATTGAAATTTAGTTTTTTTTTTATTGAAAATCAATTTTTTTATTGAAAATTAATTTTTTAACAGAAAATTTAACTTTTTTTTTTGTCGAAAATTTATCTTTTTTGATAGAAATTTAATCTTCTTACTTGAAAATTCATCTGTTTCGTTGAAAATTTAACTATTTTGTTGAAAATTCATCTATTTTGTCGAAAATTTGTCTTTTTTCGATAAAAAATTCATCTATTGGGTTGAAAATTCATTTTTTTTGGTGAAAGATTCATGATTTTAGTTAAAAATTAATTTCTTTGCTTTAAAATTCAACTATTTTGTTGAAATTTCGTTTTTTTTGTTGAAAATAATTTTTTAAATTAAAAATGTATTTACTCCATGTTTGGTTTAACATTTTTTTCTTCTTTACTTGAAAATGCAGCTATTTGGTTGAAAAATTAACTATCAGGTTAAAATTCCTTTAAAAAATCATGTATTTTGTTAAAAACTAATCTTTTTGGTTGAAAATTCATTTCTTCGATTGAAAATTAGTTTTTTTTTTATATATTGAAAATTAATTCTTTCAACTGAGCATTTAACTATTTCACTTTTTGTCCAAAATTTATGTTTTTTGATAGACATTCAATCCTCTTGGTTGAAAATTCATCTGTTTGGTTAACAAATTAACTTTTTTCTTGAAAATTAATATTTTCGGTATGAAAATTCAACCGTTTGATTGAAAATTCTTGAATTTTGTGAAAAATTGAACTATTTTCGTAAAAAGTCCAAATTTGGTTGAAAAGTAAATTTTTTCTTGAAAATTCTTCCTTTTGGCTTGAAAATTCATTTTTTGAGTGAAAAAAATGTCATATTTTTTGGGTAAAAGTACAACTGTTTGAATAAAAAATGTGACAGGTATAAAAAATAATTTCATTAATTACTCATTAATAATTTATTTATTTTTTTTTTATAAAATGTCGTAATATATCTTTTTACGTAATTTTAAAATTAAAATGCGAGTGTAATGGTCAGTTATATTTTCACAATTCCAAAGTATTTACTGTATTTAATTTCACAGAGTTGTATTTTGCAGAGTAGGCACATATTGTCTTCAGTTATCGAAGCAGGATTTCGCTGATTGAGAAGTACAGGTTGACTGACCTCAGTTAGGAAACAGTTATCTCTCTGGTCTCTTTAATTTTTTTTAATTTTTTAACAATTATATTCTAATATTTTGATTAACTATATTTTGAACTGCAATAAGTTGTTTTTAAATTATTGAAAAAAAATCAATTAATGAGTCGTTACTAAAAAGTTGAGAATTTTAAGTCCCAACGGTTTAACACATTTCATTTTTTTAACCTGATATTTTAAATTGAGGGGGGGGGGGGCAAAGTCAAAATTCAATTCAATTCATTTTTTTTTAAATCGAAGATTCATAATTTTAGTTAAAAGTTGATTTATTCGGTTGAAAATTGAACTATTTTGTTGAAAATTTGTTGTCGTTTTTTTGATGAAAATTTAACTATTCCATTTTTTGTAGAAAATTTATCTTTTGTAGTTTGATTGAAAACTAATCTGTTTTAGTTAACGATTAAACTGGTTTGTTAAAAATTATTTTCTTTTGAAAATTAATATTTTTAAATAAAAATTTAACCATTTATTTGTAAATTCATGTTTGAGGTTTGAATTAATCCTTTTTTGGTTGAAGCTTTAATTATTTTGTTGAAATTTTTTTATTGAATTCAACTGTTTTTGATTTAAAATGAGTCTTTTCGTTAAAGTATCAACTATTAAAATCTTCGTTTAGAATTTGGATTTTCATTGAAATTTCTACTATTTAGTACAAATTTTATTTATTTATTTCTTGATTGAAAATTCGTCCTTCTTTGGTTGAAAATTAATGTATTTTGTAGAAAATTCGTTTTTTTTTTTGGTTGAAAATTGAAATCTTTTTTTGAAATTTCTTTTTTTGTGGTTAATAATTAATTTGTTTAACTGCCAAATGTAACTTTTTCATTTTCGGTCGAAATTGATATTTTTAATTGAAAATTGATCTTTTCTAGTTGCAAATTTAACTATTCTTGGTTGAAAATGCAACCATCTGGTTGAAAATTCATGTTTTTTGTTCAAATTTTTTTTACAAAATTAATTTTCTTGGTTAAAAAATCAACTCTTGGGTTGATTGTTGAACCCTTTTGTTGAAAACTAATTTTTTTAAAGATTCGTATTTTTAGTTGAAAATTCGGCTCTTTTGTTGAAATAACTATTTTGTTGAAAATTTGTCTTTTTGATAGAAAATTAATTTTGTTGGTTGAATATTTATCTTTTTTGGTAAAAAATTTAATTATTTTGTTGAAAATTCGTTTTGAACTTAAAATTTGGTTGAGGATTCAACTATTTTGTTAAAAAAATTCTTTTTTGGTTGAATTCAACTGTTTTTCATTCAAAATCATATTCGTTTTTGGTTGGAATATCAACTATTAAGTTTTTCGTTGAAAATTCATGTTTAGTTGACGATTAAACTGGTTTGTTGAAAATGCGTTGCAATATCAAGTTCTACAATTTCCGTTGAAAATTAATTTGTTGTTTTGTTCAAAATTAGTTTTTTCAGCTGAAAATGGAACTATTTCATTTTTTTTTAAATATAAAACTGATCTTCTTTAGTGTAAACTTCAACTATTTGTCTGGAAAACTCACAATTTAATGAAAAATTTAACTGTTTTTTTTTTAAATAAAAATTGGACTATTGGATTTTTGGTTAAATATCTATTTTTGTTCATTTGAAAAATCAACTATTGGGTTGAAAATTTATGTAATTCATTGAAAATTCTTATTTTTTGCTACAGAATGAATTCAAAATTCAAATATTCGGTTGAAAATTTATGATTTTTAATTTAAAAAAATTTTTCTAGTAGAAAATCAATCTTCTTTGTTGAAAATTTAACTATTCGGTTCAAAGATGATGTATTTTGTTGAGAATTCCTCTTCTTGGTAGAAAATAATCTCCTTTGTCGAAAATTTAACATATTGGATAACATTTTTTTTTTATTGGCTTAAAAATCTTTCTTGGTTGAAAATGCGATTTATTGGCTTTGAAAATGAATCTGTTTTGGTTGGATTCAACTATTTTGTTGAAAAATCGTCTCTTTTGGTTCAATTTAATTGTTTTTTATTTAAAATAAAAATCTTGGACAACCCTTAAATGAATTCCCAAACAAAATTATCACTATATTAAGCTCGATTTTAAACGCTTCAAATTTCTAAAATTTCAAGTAAAAATATTGCATTTTCTACTAAATATATGAATTTATATTTGAATTTTCAATCAAATAGTTTAATTTTCTATTAAGAAAATTAATTTTCAACAAAAAAAAAAGAATTTTTAAGAAAATAGTTAAATTTTCAACTAAAGAGATAAGTCTTCATAAAAAACGAATTTTTAACAAAGTAGTTCATCTTTTAATCAAGTGTTTGAACTTTCAATTAAAAAATATTTAAATCCGAACTGTATTAATAGATCCCAAAAAGAAAAAAAAAACTATTTTTGGCTAAAAGTTAATTCTTTTTGGTAGAAAGTTTACTATTATATTTTGATCGAGAATTCATCTTTTTTGGTTAAAAATTTTATTATCTGGTTGAAAATTTAATTATTTTGTTTAAAATTGAACAATTTTGTGAAAAAAATCCTTCTTTTTGGTTTGAAATTCAAATGTTTCGTGGAAAACTCATCTTTATGAGTTTAAAATTCAACTTTTTGGTACAAAATTACTTTTTTAGTTGAAAATTCAACTCTTTTGTAGAATATCAGTCTTTTTCGCTTGAAATTTCAAAAATTTGGTTGAATTTTTTTCTATCTTGACTGAAAAGTTTGATAAAAATTTAATCTTTTTGGTAGAAAATTATTTTTTTGGTTGAAAATTTATCTTTTTGGTTAAAAATTTAATTATTTTGTTGAAAAGTCGTTGTTTTTTTTTTGGTTTGAAATCCAGTTTTTGAACTTAAAATTTGGTTGAGGATTCAACTATTTAAAAAAAATTCTTTTTTGGTTGAATTCAACTGTTTTTCATTCAAAATCATATTCGTTTTTGGTTGAAATATCAACTATTAAGCTTTTCGTCGAAAATTCATGTTTAGTTGACGATTAAACTGGTTTGTTGAAAACGCTTTGCAATATCAAGTTTTACATTTTTCGTTGAAAATTAATTTTTTGTTTTGTTGAAAATTAGTTTTTTCAGCTGGAAATTGAACTATTCCATTTTTTATAGAAACCTGATCTTCTTTAGTGTAAACTTCAACTATTTGCCTGGAAAATTCACAATTTAGTGAAAAATCGAACTGATTTGAAAAAAAATAAAAATTGAACTATTGGACTTTTGGTTAAAAATCTATTTTTGTTAATTTAAAAATTCAACTATTGGGTTGAAAATTTAAGTAATTCAATGGAAATTCGTAGTTTTTGGTAGAAAATGAATTCAAAATTCCAATATTCGGTTGAAAATTTATGATTTTTAATTAAAAAAATTTTTTTTTTAGTAAAAAATCAATCTTCTTTGTTGAAAATTTAACTATTTGATTCAAAGATGATGTCTTTTGTTGAGAATCCGTCTTCTTGGTAGAAAACAATCTCCTTTGTTGAAAATTTAACATATTGGATAAAAATTTTTTTAATTGGCTTAAAAATCTTTCTTGGTTGAAAATGCGATTTATTGGGTTCGAAAATGAATCTGTTTTGGCTGGATTCAACTATTTTGTAAAAAAATCTTATTTTTTGGTTTAATTCAATTTTTTTTTTATTTGAAATAAAAATCTTGGACAACCCTTAAATAAATTCCTAAACAAAATTATCACTATATAAAGCTCGATTTTAAACGCTTGAAATTTCTAACATTTCAAGTAAAAATATTGCATTTTCTACTAAATATATGAATTTATAGTTGAATTTTCAATCAAATAGTTGAATTTTCTATTAAGAAAATTAATGTTCAACAACAAAAAAAACGAATTTTCAAGAAAATAGTTAAATTTTCAACTAAAGTGATAAATCTTCATAAAAAACGAATTTTTAACAAAGTAGTTAATCTTTTAATCAAGTAATTGAATTTTCAATTTAAAAATATTTAAATCCGAACTGTATTAATGGATCCCAATAAGAAAAAAAAACTATTTTTGGCTAAAAGTTAATTCTTTTTCGTAGAAAAGTTTACTATTATATTTTGATCGAGAATTCATCTTGTTTGGTTGCAAATTTTATTATCTGGTTGAAAATTTAATTATTTTGTTTAAATTTGAACAATTTTGTGAAAAAAATCCTTTTTTTTTGGTTTGAAATTCAAATGTTTCGTCGAAAACTCATCTTTCTGAGTTTAAAATTCAACTTTTTGGTACAAAATTACTTTTTTATGTTGAAAATTCAACTCTTTTGTAGAATATCAGTCTTTTTCGCTTGAAATTTCAAAAATTTGGTTGAATTTTTTTCTATCTTGACTGAAATCTTTGTTGAAAATTAATTGTTTAACTGAAAATTCAAAATCTTTGTTAAAAACTCATGTATTTTCTTGAAAAGAAAAAAATATTCTTGGACCCAAAAAATATTGTCTTGTCCTTAGTAAGACCAATATTTACTTAATTGAATGCTGATTTATTTTCCATGTTTGGATGAAAATTTATCTTTTTTTTTAATAGAAAATTAAAGTATCTTGCTGAAAAATCGTCTTTTTTGGCGAAAATTGAATCAATTTAGTTGAAAATTCAACTATTCGATTGCAATTTTATTTATTTTTTCAATTAAAAATTCTTTCCTGTTTGAAAATTCCTCTTTCTGGTTGTAAAATTCATCCTCTTTTGGTATAAATTTGATCTTTTTTTAAGTCTTCTTTGGTTGAATTCAAATGCTTTCATTTAAAATCAAAAACTTTTTCGGTTAAAAATTCAACTATTTGGTTGAAAATTCGTCTTTTTGGTAAAAAATTCATCCTTTTAGTTGAAAATTCAACTACTAGGTTGAAATTTTATTTATTTCGTGACTGCAAAATTTTTCTTGGTTGAAAATTCGTCTTTCTGGTTTCAAAATTCATCCTCTTTCGGTAGAAATTTAATATATTTTTTATTAAGTCTTCTTTGATTAACTTCAACTGCTTTCATTTTAAATTAAAATCTTTTTCGATTGAAAATTCAACTATTTGGTTGGAAATTTATGTAATTTGTCAAAAATTCTTTTTTTTTCTTTTGTAAAAAATTAATTTTTTTGGTTGAAAATTAAACTATTTGATTGAAAATTCATGTCTTTTGTTGAAAATTCGTCTTGTTGGTTTTAAAATTCATCCTCTTTTGGTAGAAATTTATTATCTTTTTATTAACTCATTTTTGTTTGAATTCAACTGCCTACATTTAAAATTAAAACCCTTTTTGGTTATAAATTCAACTATCAGGTTGAAAATTTATGTTATTTGTTGAAAATTGTTTTTTTTTTTAATAGAAAATTAATCTTCTTGGTCGAAAATTCAACTATTTGGTTGAAAGATGACGTATTTTGTTGAGAATTCGTCTTTTTGGTTTCAAATTCATCTCTTTTGTTAGAAATTTAATCTTTTTGGTTTAAAATTCAACTATTTTGTTGAAAATGGAACTACTTTATTAAAAATTTAATATTTTGGTTGACTATTCATCTTTTTGGTTAAAAATTAGTTTTTTTTTCTTTTCAAAATTAATATTTTCAAATAAAAGTTTAACCATTTATTTGTAAATTCATGTTTTTGGTTTGAATTAGTCCTTTTTTGGCTGAAGCTTCAATTATTTTGTTGAAATTTTGCTATTGAATTCAACTGCTTTTGATGTAAAATGAGTCTTTTTTCGTTAAAGTATGAACTACATATTAAATTCTTCGTTTAGAATTTAGATTTTGATTGAAATTTCTACTATTCAGTTGAAATTTTATTTATTTCTTGATTAAAACTTCGTCTTTTTGGCTTAAAAATTTATCCCCTTTTGGCAGAAATTTCATCTTTTTTATTAAGTCTTCTTTGGTTGAATTCAACAGCTTTCATTTAAAATTAAAATATTTTTTGTTTGAAATATGAACTACTCCAATTTTAGTTGAAAATTTACCTTTTTTTGGTTTAAAATTCAACTATTTGGTAAAAAATTAATGTATTTTGTTGAAAATTCATTTTCTTTTTCGTAGAAAATTAATCTTTTAGGTTGAAAAGTCGTATTTTTTGTTACAAAATTAATTTTTTTCGTTGAAAATTCATCTTTGTGGTTGAAAATTCAACTGTTGAAAACTTTTTTTGTTTTGCATATTCATCTGTTTTGTTGAAAATTTAACGATTCCATTTTTTTAAAATTAATCTCCTTCGTTAAAAAATCAACTTCTGGCTTGAATGTTTGTCGAAAATTTTTTTTTGTTTTTTTTTTGGTTTAAAATCGATTTTTTGAACTTAAAATTTAATTATTCCATTTGTTGTTGAACATTGATCTTTTCTGTTTGAAAATTTATGTTTTGGTAGAAAAATTTTCTTTTCTCCTTTTTTTATTAAAATAATCTGTTTTGGTTGAGGATTCAACTATTTTGTCAAAAAAATTGCTTTTTTAGTTGAATTCAAGTGTTTTTCTTTTAAAATAATATTCGTTTTTGTTTGAAATATCAACTATTGAATTTTTCGTTGAATATTCAACTTTTTTGGTTGAAAATTAAACAACTTTATTAATTTTTTGTTGGTTCAAGATTCATCACTTTACTTAAAAATTTAACTATTTTGTGGAAAATTCGTCTTTTTTGGTAGAAAATCAAAATAAAAAAAAATAAAATCTTCTTAGTTGAAAATTCCTACTTTTTGGATCAAAATGCAACTATTTTGTTGATTATTCGTCTTTTTGGCTTGAAAATTCAACAATTTGGTTCAAAATTAATGTATTTTGTTGAAAATTCATCTTTTTAATTAAAAATTTAACAATTTGGTTAAAAAATCATCGTTTTTGGTTGAATTCAACTTTTAAAAATTAGTTTTTTTGTTGAAAATCAATTTTTTAAACTGAAAATTGGACGATTCAATTTTTGGTTCAAAAAATACATTTGGAAGTTGAAAATTCAACTGTTTGGCTTAAAATGCATCGTTCTTGGCTGCAAATTTATCTATTTGGTTGATGATTCAACTTCTTTTTTTTTAATTCGTTTTTTGTTAATTTAATTCAACTGCCCGAAAATTCAACTCTTATAGTACAAAATACATCTTTTTAAGTTGAAAATAAACTTTTTTTCTTCTAAAAAATTCAACTGTTTTTTTTTTAATTTTAATCTTTTATGTTTGAAAATTCGACCATTTGGCTGAAAATGCATCTCGATGGGTTGAAAATTCAACAACTTTGATAAAGTCATATTTTTTGGATGAAAATTCAACTATTTTGTTAAAATTTTTTTTTTCTCTTGAAAGTTTATTTTGTTATTGTTAATGCTTCTATTTGATTGAAAATTAATTTTTTTTTTAAATTCATTCTTTTGGGTCGAAAATCATTTTTGGTTGAAAATTCAACATATTTCGACTTGACCTTTTAGCAAAATTTGAAAAATTGTAGGCCTGCGGAGGACTTTTATTTCAGCCAACAACTTTTTCTTTACTATAATATTTCCGCTGAAATAATACATTGATTCACTCATCACTCACGGCCTCACAATTGTGCCTGAGATTTAGATGATTAAATGGGCTACTATATGTATAGTCACGTATTTACTTAATTTGAAAGAACCTATCTTTTCTCTGCGAAAACTAGGTCGAGTATTTTTCTGAGATTACACTCATTCCAAATAAAGAATTTCACCAATTTCTTATATCCAAAAAGAAACAAATGGCCGTAAATAAAAAGAAATGGAAAAAGAGAAAAGAGAAAAGAAGCTTCTCCATGCTGGAAGTAAGAAGATAGAGATCCTTTTTTTTTTATTTTTTTTTTAAATCTAAATTCACGTCTCTCTTTTTCAATACCATCTTTTCTTTCTCATCCTATCCTTTATCTATTCACTTTAATATTTTTCTATACCTTTCTCTATCTAAATTCCCGTCTATCTTTTTCAATAACCTCTTCTTTATCTCACCCTATCCTTTATTTATTCACGTCTATCTTTTTTAATCCTCTCTTCTCTAACTCATCCTATCCTTTGTCTATCCACGTCAATCATTCTCTATCTCTTCATCAATCCTCCCTATCTCATCGCACCATAAATCTATCAACGTGTATCTTCTTCTGTCTATTTTTCCATCTTAATTCAGGTTCTCTATCTCATCCTATCCTTCATCTATCCACTTTAATATTTTTCTATCTCTTTCTCTACCTGAATTCCCGTATATCTTTTTGTATCTCCTCTTCTCTATCTCATCGTATTCTACATCTATCAACGTTTATCTTTTTCTATCTATTTTT
>CAKNYM010050149.1:128661-143699 GCA_932195095.1 Andricus curvator | reverse complement strand
TCATCGTATTCTACATCTATCAACGTTTATCTTTTTCTATCTATTTTCAATCTAAATTCACGTCTATCTTTTTCAATAACCTGTTCTCTATCTCACCCTATACTTTATTCATTCACGTCTATCTTTTTCAATCCTCTCTTCTCTCTTCTCTATCTCACCCTATCCTTTATTTATTTACGTCTATCTTCTTCAATCCTCCCTTCTCTATCTTTTTCTATCCTTTATTTATTCACGTCTATTTTTTTTAATCTTCTCTCGCCTATCTCATCCCATCCTTTTTCTATCCACTTAAGTCCTTCTCTATCTCTTTGTCAATCTAAATTTACGTATGTGTTTTTCAATATTCTCTTTCCTATCTCAACGTATAATACATCTATCAACGTTTATCTTCTTCTGCCTATTTTTCAATCTTAATTAATGTCTACCTTTTTCATTGATCTTTTCTCTATCTCATCTCATCCTTTATCTGTCCACGTCAATATTTTTCTATATATCTGTTAACCTAAATTCGTGTCTATCTTTTTCAATACCCTGTTCTCTATCTCACCCTATCCTTTATTTACTGACGTCTATCTTTTTCAATCCTTTCCTCTCTATCTCATCCTATGCTTTCTCTATCCACGTCAATCTTTCTCTATCTGATTGTGAATCTAAATTCACGGCTGTCTTTTTCAATATCCTCTTCCTTATCTCATCTTACCATAAATCTATCAACGTTTATCTGTTTCTGTCTATTTTTCAATCTTAATTAACGTATCCCTTTTTCATTGATCTCTTCTCTATCTCATCCTATCCTTTATCTACCCACTCTAATATTTTTCTATCTCTTTCTCTATCTAAATTCCCATCTCTATTTTTTTATCTCTCTTCTCTATCTCATCGTATTCTACATCTATCAACTGTTATCTTTGTCTATCTATTTTCAATCTAAATTCACGTCTATCTTTTTCAATAACCTCTTCTCTATCTCACCCTATACTTTATTTATTCACGTCTATCTTTTTCAATACCCTCTTCTCTATCTCACCCTGTACTTTATTTATTCACGTCTATCTTTTTTAATCCTCTCTTCTCTATCTGACCCTATCCTTTATTTATTCACGTCTATCTTTTTTCATCCTCTCTCCTCTATCTCATCCCATCCTTTGTCTATCCACTTAAGTCTTTCTCTATCTCTTTGACAATCTAAATTTACGTATGTGTTTTTCAATATTCTCATTCCTATCTCAGCGTATCATACATCTATCAACGTTTATCTTCTTCTATTTTGCAATTTTAATTAACGTCTACCTTTTTTCATTGATCTCTTCTCTATCTCATCTTATCCTTTATCTATCCTGGTCAATATTTTTCTCTATATCTGTTAACCTAAATTCGTGTCTATATTTTTCAATACCCTCTTCTCTATCTCATCCTATCCTTTATTTACTCACGTCTATCTTTTTCAATCCTTTCCTCTCTATCTCGTCCTATCCTTTCTCTATCCACGTCAATCTTCCTCCATCTCTTTGTAAATTTAAATTCACGGCTGTCTTTCTCAATATCCTTTTCCCTATCTCATCGTACCATACATCTATCAACGTTTATCTTTTTTCTGTCTATTTTTCAATCTTAATTCGTAATAGATAGATAGACTGATGGATAGAAAAAGATAAGAATCCTCGGTCACAAAAGGTAGAGCTAGATATCGAAAATTATTGAGATTGGGGATAGGGAATTAAATTTCGTATAGGTTTGTGTTTTTTTTCTTTCAGATTCTTTCCTTCTAAATTAATTATAAATTGAATAAACAGCATTTTGGTTTAAAAAGGTTTGGTTCCGAAAGGTTCAGAAAGAAATGGAAACGATTGAATAGCATCAGAAATTTCTGTTAGTGTATAAAAAGTGGAAAATAGTTTATTAATTCACTATTAAAAATAAATGCTTATATTTAAAATAGGGCCCATAGGGGTGAGTTATATTTCGATTATTGATATCTCAAATATTTGAGAAGATTCTTGTTTCAAATTTTGCCAAAATTATCTTTGGACTTTCTACTTTTGATTTTTCCCTTCTTTAATCAAGAAAAACTAGCGTAAAGAAATATTTTTAATTTCGTTCGGTAGAGTGTGAAAATTAACAAATATTTTAATTTTAAAGATGTGTAAATACAACATTTTAAATCGTGATGATTTTGAAGATCAAAAGTCAAGATTATTCAATTCCAAATCTTAAAAATTTATGGAATGTCCAATGTAAAACATCAATATTACAGAATTTTCAGCTGCGAAAATTAAAACTTGCATAATTGTCAATTATAGTAAAAATTGAAAAATCTTCAATTTTACAGATTTGCAATTTAAACTTCTGCATTTTCAAAGAGTCACAATTAAAAATTCTTCAATTCTAATGGTGTATAAGTAAAAATGCTAAGATTTTAATGATTTTGTAAATTAAAGGTCAAGTTTTCAATTCTAAATCTTCCAAGTTGAAGAAATTTCGAAAATAACGAATCAAAATTACAGAATATTCAATCGTAAAACTTAAAACTTACATAATTTTTCATTTTTAACTGCCAAAATTAGATATTTTCAATTTGAAAAACTTAATATTCAAAATTCTACAATTTTCAAGAGCTACAATTGAAAACTCTTCCATTCTAAAAGTTAATAATTCATAAATTTGTATGATTTTGAAGATCAGAAGTAAAGTTTTCAATTAAAAATCATCAAAACTGAAGAAATTTGGAATGTAATGCACCAAAATTAAAGAACTTTTAATCAAAAAACGAATAAAAAACTCTTCAATTTTAAATATTAACAATTTAAATTTCTACAATTTGAAGAGTTAAAATTCAAAATATCTAAATTTTAAAAATTTATAAATTGTTATGATTTTGGACATAAAATTTCAAGTTTTCAATTCTAAATTTTCCGAATTGAAGAAATGTCGAATATAAACAATTAAATTTACAGAATTTTTAATTGTCAAACTTCAAACTCGCACAATTTTAATTGCAGATTTAAAAAATTAAAAACTCTTGAATTTTAAAAACTTACAATTTGAAGTTCTACAATTTTGAACAGTTACAATTGAAAAAGCTTCAATTTTTAGTATTTATAAATAAAAATTCCTAAATTGTCATGATGTTGGACACCAAATTTCAAGTTTTTAATTCTAAATCATCCGAATTGAAGAAATTTCTAACATAAATCATTAAAATTACAGAATTTTAAATTTTAAAACTTAAAATTTCCATTATTTTTTATTGTAAATTGTCAAAATCAAAAACTCTTTAATTTTAAAAATTAAAAATTCGAAGCTTTATAATTTTGAAAAGTTAAAATTGAAAACTCTTCAATTCTAAATCCGTGTAAAAAAAATTGTTACATTTGGATGATTTTGAAGATCAAAAGTCAAGTTTTCAATTCCAAATTGAAGAAATTTCGAATGTGAATCATCAAAATTACAGAATTTTAAATTATAAAGCTTAAAACTTGAACAATTTTTTATTGTAAATTTTCAAGATGAAAAACTCTTCAATTTGAATGATTTAAAATTTAAACTTTTACAATTTCGGAAAGTTATAATTGAAAACTCTTAAATTTTAAAGATTTATGAATAAAAATTCTTAAATTTTGACGATTTTAATGATCAAAAGTCATGTTTTCAATTTTATAATTCTTCCAAATGGAGGAAATTCCGAATTTAAATCATCAAAGTTACAGAATTTTTAATTGTATAACTTAAAAAGGGGGTAATTTTTATACGTTATTTAAAAAAATAAAAAACACTTCAATTTTAATTATGTATAAAAAAAATCTAAAATTTTGATGATCTTGAAGATCAAAAGTCAATTTTATTCATTTAGAAAATTTTTTGAATTTATGAAATACAAATACAATTGAAAACTCTTCAATTTTAAATATCTATATATATATATATGTATAAAAATTCTTAAATTTTGCTGATTTTAATGATCAAGAGAGAAGTTTTCAATTCTAAATCTTCCAAATACATAATTTTCAATTGTATATCTCAAAACTTACATAAATTTTAATTATTGTAAAATTCAAAATTAAGAACTCTTCCATTTTAAAAATTCGAAATTCAAATTTTTGCAATTTTGAAAAGTTACAGTTAATAATTTTTCAATTCTGAAAATAGAGAATTGCAAATAAGTCAAATTTCAAGATTCATATTTTAAAGGTACGTGATTTTGAACGTTTTTTTATTTGTTGAAATAGTGCAATTTTGAAGATTTACAGTATAAAATGTTATAGTTTTGTAACATGGTAAGAAATGTTCAAGTAATAATTTTCAATCAATAACTTTTAATTTCGAACCCCCCCCAATCCCTTGTATTGTTTCCGAACATTTTGAAACTAATGTTTAATTGTTTAAACAATTATAATTCGTTAAAAACGATTTTTGTTGCTAGTTATTATTTCTCGCAATAAATGATACAGTTGATATTAGTTATTATTTAAAAAATATTTATTTGTTTAAACAATTGTTGCCCTATTTGTCGTAAACAAGTTTTTTCTGGAGTTAATGACATAATTAACGAATATTAACAGTGATATTTTCAGGTTTTGGATATTTGGCAATTGTTTAAAAAATAAATTGAAAATAATAACTTTTTACTAATTACAGGGCAAAAATTGTTTAAAGAAATGAAAATTGTTTAAATAATCACCAAATATCTGAAAAAAGAAATATTATTCTGGAAATTCATCAACTGTATCATTTGTTCCGAAAAAATAATAACTTTTCACGATTTCAAGGCAAAAAAATTGTTCAAACAAATAATAATTGTTTAATTAATTTTCAATCAATAACTTTTAATTATGAACCCCCCAAACCCCTTGTATTGTGCCCATAAAATGCCCCAAAACAATGAAAAACACCAGTTTTATGTTTTTTTTCTAAATTAATTTTTTATATTCGATAAGTTATAAATTTCCAAGTATTTTTTAAATTATTTTTTAAATTTTATGAACAATTATTATTTGTTAAAAACTATTTGTTCGCTAGTTATTATTTTTCACAATAAATAATACAGTTTATGAATTTCAAGAATAACATTTTTAACATAAAATATTTAGTTATTATTTAAAAAATATTTATTTGTTTAAACACTTGTTGCCCTATTTATCGTAAAAAAGTTTTTTCTGGAGTTAGTGACATAATTAACGAATATTAACAGTGATATTTTCAGTTTTGAATATTTGGCAACTGTTTGAAAAAAAAAAAAAAACTTTTTACGATTTACAGAGAAAAAATCGTTTGAAGAAATAACAATTGTTTAAATAATTACCAAATACCTTAAACAAGCAATTTTATCCTTGAAATTTATCAACTGTATCATTTGTCCCGAAAAAACAATAACTTTTCACGATTTCAAGGGGAAAAAGAATGTTGAAATAAATAATGATTGTTTAAACAATTCAAAATTTGTTATAAAATACTTTGATACTGGTCACTTATCGAATAAAAATGATTGATTTAGAAAAAATTCAAAAAAGTACCGTCTTTAGTATGAATTTTACATAAAACTGCTATTTTGCATTTTTGAGGCATTTTTGAGGCATTTTCCGGGCACAATGCAACGAGATTGGGGAGAGGAGGGGTGTGAACATTAAAATAAAAAGTTAAAAACAAGTACTTTTCTCAATTCTTCCGAAAACCGAACTTTTCGCATTTAAAACACCATGTCAATTTAAAAAAAAAATTAGAGAATTTCTTTTTTCAATTGTATATCACAAAGCTTGTATAGATTTTAATCATTGTAAATTTTCAAAATTAAAAACTCCCCAATTTTAGAAATTCAAAATTGAAAGTTTTGCAATTTTGAAGAGTCACAGTTAACAATTTTTCAATTTCGAAAATATAGAATTGCAAATAAGTCAAGTTTCAAGATTTATATTTCAAATGTAATTTTGAACGTTTTTTTATTTTTTGAAATAATTCAAATTTACAACAAAAAATTTTATAGTTTCGTAACCTCTTCTGGTATGTTCAAGTAATAATTTCCAATCAATAACTTTTAATTTTGATCCCCCAAACTCCTTCTATTGTGCCCGGAAAATGCCTAAAAAAATGAAAAATACCAGTTTTATGTAAAAGTCATGTTAAAGACGATATTTTTTTGGATTTTTTTTCAAATTAATTATTTATATTCGATAAGTTACAAGATTCCAAGTATTTTGAAACTAATTTTTGATTGTTTAAGCCATTATTATTCGTTAAAAACTTTTTTTTTTGCTAGTTATTATTTTTCGCAATAAATGTTACAGTTGATGAATTTCAAGAATAATATTTCTAACTTAACATATTTAGTGATTATTCAAACAATTTTCATTTGTTTAAACAATTGTTCCCCTCTTAATCGTATCAAGTTTTTTTTCAGGTTATGGATATTTGGCAATTGTTTGAAAAATAAATTGAAAATAATAACTTTTTACGAATTACAGGGAAAGGATTGTTTGAAGAAATAAAAATTGTTTAAATAATTACCAAATATCTTGAACAAGCAATTTTATCCTTGAAATTCATCAACTTGGCCAAATTCATCATTTGGTCCGAAAAATAATAACTTTTCACGATTTAAAGGGGGAAAAAATGTTTAAACAAATAAAAAAATTGTTCAAACAATTCAAAAGTTATAAAATTCTTTGAAACTTTTCACTTATCAAATAAAAATAATTGATTTAGAAAAAATTCCAACAAATGCAGTTTTTAGCAGGAATTTTACATAAAACTGCTATTTTGCATTTTTTTTAGGCATTTTCCGGGCACAATACAACGAGATTGGGGGGGGGGTAAAAATAAAAATAACAAGTTAATAACAAATACTTCTCTTTCCATTCTTTCGAAAATCGAACTTTTCGCATTTAAAATCTCATGTCAATTAAAAAAAAAAGTTGGGGAATTTCTTTTTTCAGAAGAGGACCAAATTGGGGGGATCAATGAGCAAAAATCGAAAGTCGAATTTAACAGGTATAAATTTGGACCACCCTTTGATAATGTATAGAATTCTTGAAAATAAAAATAAGATTCCAACGAAAAAATTTAGACAACCACCATAAAATGCTCCTATTGTAATTAAAAAAAAAAAATCCTTAAAAAAAAAGTCCTTTTTTTCTTTGGACGAAAATAAAAAAGAGGAAAGAAAAATGAGAAGGCAACCAACCAAATCCCCTACCTTCTCATTTTTCTCTCCTCTTTTTTATTTATTTTTTCATTTTTGTCCAGAGAAAATTTTTTTTTTCTTTAAGAAAAAGTTTTTTTTACAATAGGAGCATTTTATGGTGGTTATCTAAATTTCTTCCTTGGATTCTTGTTTTTATTTTCAGGAATTCTACACATTATCTCAAGTATTTGAATTTAAATAGGATTTTGAATTTGATTTTAACCTAATTGAAAATTCTTAAATTTTAATTCAGCCTATAATACCAGTCAATACTCACATGAATGTTGAATTTTGGCTTGTCGTAGAATATCTTCTGTTCGATATTAAGCCCGTCAAGTTGATTGATATTCTCGAAAGTGAGTTCCTGAACGTTATTGTTGAACTCGTTTCCGCCCTCAATGGAAGAATGTTTGTCGTTCAGCGCTGGAAAATCGCAGCTTTCCTGCTCATCCTCGGTGAGGTGCGAGTCAGTGTCAGAAAGTAGGGAAGGACCCAGATGATGGAATCCTGGATAATTCGGGTTGACGATCCCGCGACAGCCGGGTGGCAGATTGGCTTCTTCTGACCAGTCCGACCAATCCGATGGTGTCGACTCGTGTGATGGATCTTCAGATCCTGCAAAATACATGTTCGCATTGCGAATAAACTGGCTGAGCTCAACTCAGAAATGAGTCACTTGTCACTCGTGCTCGCTCGGTGCGTGCGTTCCACGCGTATTACGAAATTGCTCGTTACCAGTATGTATGTATTATTATTATTGGTGAGCAGCCTGGAACTACATGACTACATTCTGATGCGGTCGACGCTAAGCGATATTTGGTCACAGCCGGTTCACCGGTTTGGCAATCAGAGCTGTCGTATTGAAACTTGATGTTTCCGGTTTGATACACTCAGAAAAAGAGTTGGTTGAACCAAAAAATTCGAATCATTTTTCTTTTAACTCTTTCAACAGAAAAAATAGTTGCAATATTACTCGAATTAATTAGACATTTGGGAGATTTGGGAGTTATGTATCACATTGTATTATGATGTATTATTTTGTATCATATTGTATGATATTATATGATATTGTATGATGCGGTGTCATATTACATTCTATTGCATCATATTGCATTATGTCGTATCATATTGTATCATATAATGTGATAGTGTATCATACTGTAGCATATTATGCCATATTGCATCGTATTATATCGTATTGTATGATACTGTATCATATTCTATTATAGTATATGATATTGTATCAAATTGTATGGTATTTCATCATATTGTAATATTTTGTATCATATTGTATCATATTGTGTCATGGCATATGATATTGTATCATATTGTATCATGGCATATGATATAGTATCATATTGTATCATGGCATATGATATAGTATCATATTGTATCATGACATATGATATTGTATCATATTATATCATATTGTATCATACAGTGTCATAATACATTATATTGCATCATATTGCATTATATAGTGTCATATTGTATCATATTGTATCATATAATGTGATAGTTTATCATACTGTAGCATATTATTCCATATTGCATCGTATTGAATCGTATTGTATGATACTATACCATATTCTATTATAGTATATGATATTGTATCAAATTGTATGGTATTTCATCATATTGTACTATTTTGTATCATATTGTATCATGGAATATGATATTGTATCATATTGTATCATGGCATATGATATTGTATCATATTGTATCATGGCATATGATATTGTATCATATTGTATCATGGCATGTGATATTGTATCATATTGTATCATGGCATATGATATTGTATCATATTATATCATATTGTATCATGGTGCATCATTAGAGTGTATCATAGTGTAACTTAGTACAGCATGGTGTATATCATATCATACTGTATGATATTGTTTCTTAATCCATCGCACTGCATCATATTGTATTATGTTGTATCATATTGTATCATATAGTGTGATAGTGCATCATATTTTACAAGACTGTATTATATTGTGTCATGTTGTATCATATTTATTGCATTGAACCATATTGTATGATACTGTACCATAATCCATCATATTATATGATATTGTATCACATTGTATTAGGATGTATCATATTACATCATACTGGATCATACTGTATCATACTGTATCATGTTGTATCATATTGCATTATATTGCATTATATTGAATTATATCGTGTCATATTGTGTCATGCAGTGTGATAGTGTATCATACTCTCGCATATTGTGCCATATTGTATCATAGTGCATCGTATTGCATTATATTGTATGATACTTTATTATATTCTATCATAGTATATGATATTGTATCAGATTGTATGGTATTGTATCATATTGTATTATTTCGTATCATATTGTATCATGGCATATTGTATCATGCCATATTCTATCATATAGTATCTTACTGCATCATTATAGTGTTTCACAGTGTAACTTCGCACATCATGCTGTATATCATATAATACTGTATCATATTGTATGATATTGTTTCGTAATGCATTGCATCATATTGTATCATATTACATAATACTGCATCATATCGTATCATATAGTGTGATAGTGTATCATATTGTACAATACTGTATTATATTGTGTCATGTTGTATCACATTTATTGTATTACATCATATTGTATGATACAACACCATAATCCATCATATTATATGATGCTGTATCACATTGTATCATAGAATATTATATTGTATCATACTGTACCATATTACATCATATTGCATTCTATCGTATCATATTGTATCATATATTTACATCATATTGCATTATATCGAATCATATTGTATCATATAGTGTGATATTGTATCATACTCTAGCATATTTTCCACATTATATCATATTGCATCATATTGTATAGTATTACGTTATATTGCACTATTTTGCAACATATTGTATCATGGTATATGATATTGTATCATATTGTATTATAGTGTATCATAGTGCATAATTATAGTGTATCATAGTGTAACTTGTTACATCATGCTGTATATCATATCATACTGTATCATATTGTATGCTATTTTTCGTAATGCATCGCATTGCATCATATTGTATTAGGTTGTATCATATTGTATCATATTACATAATACTGTATCATATAGTTTTATAGTGTATGATATTGTACTACTGTATTATATTGTGTCATGTTGTATCATATTTATTGCATTGAACCATATTGTATGATACTGTACCATAATCCATCATATTATATGATATTGTATCACATTGTATTAGGGTGTATCATATTGTATCGTATAATATGATATTGTATTATACTGTATCATATTACATTATATTGCATTATATCGTATCATATTACATCATATTGCATTATATTACAATATATCGTACCATATTGTACCATATAGTGTGATATTGTATCATACTCTATCATAGTATATGATATTGTATCACATTGTATGGTATTGCATCATATTGTACTATTTTTTATCATATTGTATCATGGAATATGATATTGTAGCGTATTGTAGCATATAGTATCATAGTGCGTCATTATAGTGTATCACAGTGTAACTTGGTACAGCATGCTGTATATCATATAATACTGTATCATATTGCATGATATTGTTTCGTAATGCATCGCATTGCATCATATTGTATCATATTACGTGATAATGTATCATACCGTATAATATAGTGTGATAGTGCATCATATTGTACAAAACTGTATTATATTTATTGTCTTGCATTATATTTTATGATACTGTACCATAATCCATCATATCATATGATAGTGTATGACATTGTATTAGGATGTATCATATTGTACCATATTGTACCATATTGTGTCATGTCATGTGATATTGTATAATAATGTATCATATTACATCATATTGCATTATATCGTATCATATTGTGCCATATTGTGTGATAGTGTATCATGCTGTAGCATATTATGCCATATTGTATCATATTGCATCGTATTGCATTATATTGTATTATATTGTATCATGACATGTGTTATTGTATCATATTGTATCATATATTGTGATATTGTATCATATTCTATCATACTGTATCATGCTGTGTCATATTGGATCATATTGTGTCGTATTGTATCATATTGTATGAGAGAGAGGAGTGAGGGAGAGAAGTGGAAAAAGCGTAGGAGTGATAGAGAAGGAGAGGGATTGAAAGAGTCAATCCTGTTAGTTTTTCGAGTTCACACCTTGTACAATATATTATATTGAGACACCTTTATATTTTGTTGTTGGACACCTTGTCATAAGAAGTTATCACTTCAAAAACTGTTTTCTTGGATATGCACGAAAATCTGGTTGAATCAAACCAATTTTGATTGATTCCACAAAATAATTGATTGATTTATCCAAATTTTTTGGTTGAATCAACCAAGTACTTCATCTACCAAAAGATTGGATTCAAATAAGCAAAAAATTTAGTTGGGTCAACCAAATCTTGTGTTACCCACGTGATAAACATATTCTATGGTTGAACCAACCAAAATTTTGCTGGTTCAACTAAATCATTTTCTGAGTCGAAGCTAAGCGATATTTGGTCACAGCCGGTTCACCGATTTGGCAACCAGAGCTGTGATATTGAAACTTGATGTTTCCGGTTTGATACATTCAGAAAAAGAATTGGTTGAACCAAAAAACTGTTTTCTTGGATATACATAAAAATCTAATTGAATCCAACAAATTTTGATTGATTCCACAATATATTTGACCTACCCAGCCAAATTTTTTGTTTGAATCAACCAAGTATTTCATGTACCAAAAGATTTGATTAAAACAACCAAAAAATTTAGTTGGGTCAATCAAATCTTTTGTTAAAATATACATTTCTATGGTTGCACCAACCAAAATTTTGTTAATTCAACCAAATCGTTTTCTGAGAGTATTATATTTAAAAAAATTGTTGTAAAATAGATCACGTTGGAACTGAACAAAATTTAATTGTTGCAAGGTCGTTGCATATGGGATTTTCTGACTAATTATGGTAGCTTATGACTCTCGGAAAGTAGGGCAAACCTCCTACAGTGGATAATGCAACTTACAGCGGATAATCATTAATTAAAAGCACAAATAAAAGAAAAATAATTGATTTTAATTTCGATTTAATTAGCAAGTATAATGTCTACACTTTTAATTAAATCAAATTAATTATTTCACATACATTAGTATTTTGAAACAATGATAATCCACTGTAGGTGGCATTATCCACTATAGGAAGATTTCCCCTAGGTCTAAAACCCTCGCTTTTATTACGATGGATTTTTAAAAAATTGTTTAATTACATTTTTTTCATATGCAGCATACAGCAGACAGGTTTAATAGTTAGTACTCTCTGGTTTAGTATATTATTTTAAATTATTTAGAATACACTTGAATTCCTTTGAATTCACATTGAATTCCTATGAATTATTTTGAGTTCTTTAAATTTCATGTATTATTTTTCATTCTTTTAAATTGCTTGGAATGCTTTCAAAATATTTAAAATTCTTTTGAATTCTTTCAGCTTCCTTTGAATCTTATGAATTCCTCCGAATTCCCTGATATATCTGAATTCCTGTGAATTCTCTGAATTATGTGTATTCTTTGAATCCTTTTAAATTCCCAAAATTCCTTGCATTATTTTGAAGTCCTTGGAATTCCATGAATTCGTGGAATTATCTTGATTCCTTGAATTCGTGTAATTCCCTGAATTCGTTGAAATTCCTCAATTCTGAAAATTCCCCGTATTCCCAAAAATTTTAAATAATGCAACATATTCAGAAGAAATGAATGAATTCTGGTTTTTAGAGAATTCAGGAAGTTCTCTGAATACAGAGAAATTAAAGAATTTCAGGAATTAAAAATTCCTAACGAATTCAGGGAATACAGGATTTTCCAGTATCTCAACAAATTAGGAGAATTCAAGGAATTCACAGATTTTTAGGAATTCAGAGAATTACAAATATACAAGGATTTTAGGGAAATCACAGAATATTAGAGATGTCAGAGCATTTAGGGAATTCAAGGAATTCACAGAATTTCAGGAATTCCGAATATTCCACCAATTCAGGCATTTATGGAATTCGAGGAATTCAGAGAATTCAGAATATTCTAGTAATTTAGGAAATTCCTAATAATCTAATGATTTCAGGGAATTGAGAATATTCCAGGAATTCAGGATATTCAAGGAATTCAAGGATTTTAGGGAATTCAGAAAATTTCAGAGCATTTAAGAGATTTCAGAGAATTTAGTGAATTCTAGGACATCAAAGATTTCAAGGAATTTCAGGAATTTAGAGAATTGATATAATTCCAGAATATTCAAGTAGTTCAGAGAATTCAGATTTTGCAAGGATTTCAGGGAATTTATATAAATGAAATATTTTAGAAAATTCAAGGAATTCATCAATTTTTAGGAATCAAGGAGATTCCGAATATTCAAGGAATTCAGAGAATTCAGGGAATTAAGAGAATACAAGGAATTCAAAGAATTTAAGAAATTCAGGGATTTCAGAAAATTCAAGGAATTCAGGGATTTCAGAAAATTCAAGGAGTTCAGAGAATTCAAGGAATTCAGAGAATTTTAGGGGTTTCAGATCATTTAGGAAGTTCCTAATATTCAAGGAATTCAGGCAATTACAAATATTTCAAAAATTCGGGATATTAAAGGAATTCAGAGAATTAATAAATTTCCAGGAATTAAGGTGATTCCGAATATTCGAAGACTTTAAAGAATTCAAGGAATTCAAAGTATTCAAGGAATTTAAGGAATTCAAGGAATTCGGAGAATTCAAGGAACTAAGAGAATTCAAGGAATTCAATAAATTCAGAGCATTTAAGGAATTCGGAGAATTCAGATTTTGCAAGGATTTCAGGAAATTTGGATAAATAAAATATTTTAGAAAATTCAAGGAATTCATCAATTTTCAGGAATCAAGGGGATTCCGAAAATTCAAGGAATTAAGAGAATACAAGGAATTCAAGGAATTCAGAAAATTCAAGGAATTAAGAGAATACAAGGAATTCCTTGAATTCAAAAAATTCAAGGAATTCAGGGATTTCAGAAAAATTCAAAGAATTCAGGGATTTCAGAAAATTCAAGGAGTTCAGAGAATTTCAGGGGTTTCAGATCATTTAGCAAATTCCTAATATTCCAGAAATTCAGGCAATCACGAATATTTCAGAAATTCGGGATATTCAAGGAATTCAGAGAATTCAAGAAATTCATAAATTTCCAGGAATTAAGGTGATTTCGAATATTCAAGGAATTCAATGAATTCAAAGAATTCAAGGAATTCAAGGTATTAAGAGAATTCAAGGAATTCAGAGCATTCAATGAATTCGGAGAATTCAGATTTTGCAAGGATTTCAGGGAATTTGGATGAATCAAATATTTTAGAAAATTCAAGGAATTCATCAATTTTCAGGAATCAAGAAGATTCCGAATATTCAAGGAATTCAGAGAATTCAAGGAATTAAGAGAATACAAGGAATTCTAGGAATTCAAAGAATTCCAGGAATTCAGGGATTTCAGAAAATTCAAGGAATTCAGGGATTTCAGGAAATTCAGAGAATTCAAGGAGTTCAGAGAATTTCAGGGGTTTCAGATCATTTAGGAAATCCCAAAAATTCTAGGAATTCAAGTAATTACGAATATTTCAGAAATTCGGGATATTCAAGGAATTTAGAGAATTCAAGGAATTCATAGATTTCCAAGAATTAAGGTGATTCCGAATATTCAAAGAATTCAAGGAATTCCAAGAATTCAAGGATTTCCAAGAATTCAAGGAATTCAAATAATTCAAGGAATTAAGAGAATTCAAGGAATTCAAAGAATTCAAGGAATTCAAAGAATTCAAGGAATT
>CAKNYM010050149.1:109169-128651 GCA_932195095.1 Andricus curvator | reverse complement strand
TTCAAGGAATTCAAAGAATTCAAGGAATTCAAAGAATTCAAGGAATTAAAAGAATTCAAGGAATTCAAAAAATTCAAAGAATTCAAGGAATTCAGAGAATTCAAGGAACTAAGAGAATTCAGAGAATTCAAGGAATTCAGAGAATTCAAGAATTTTCAGAGAATTCAATGAATTCAAGGAATTCATAGAATTCAAGGAATTCAGAGAATTCCAGGAACTAAGAGAATTCAAGGAATTCAGAGAATTCAAGGAACTAAGAGAATTCAAGGAATTCAGAGAATTCAAGAAAAATTCAGAGAATTCAAGGAATTCCAGGAGTTCAGAGAATTCATAAATTTTCAGGGATTAAGGGGACTCCGAATATTAAAGGAATTCAGAGTTCAAGGAACTAAGAGAATACGAGAAATCCAAGGAATTCAGAGAATTCAAGGAATTCAGAAAATTCATTAAATTCAGAAAATTCAAGGAATTCATAGATTTGCAGGAATTAAGGTGATTCAGAATATTCAAGGAATTCAGAATATTTAGGGAATTCAGAATATTCAAGGAATTCTAAGAATTCAAGGAATTCAAGGAATTTAAAGAATTCAAGGAATTAAGAGAATTAAAGGAATTCAAAGAATTCAAGGAATTAAGAGAATTCAAGGAATTCAAATAATTCAAATAATTCAAGGAATTCAGAGAATTCAAGGAACTAAGAGAATTCAGAGAATTCAATGAATTCAAGGAATTCATAGAATTCAAGGAAGAGAATTCAAGGAATTCAGAAAATTCAATAAATTCAGAAAATTCAAGGAATTAATAGATTTCCAGGAATTAAGGTGATTCAGAATATTCAAGGAATTCAGAATATTCAAGGAATTCAAAGAATTCAAGAAACTAAGAGATTTCAAGGGATTCAGAGAATTCAAGAAATTCAGATAATTCAAAGTATTCAAGGAATTCAAAGAATTCAAGGAATTCAGAGAATTCCATGAACTAAGAGAATTCAAGGAATTCAGAGAATTCAAGGAACTAAGAGAATACGAGAAATCCAAGGAATTCAGAGAATTCCAGGAGTTCAGAGAATTCAAGAAATTCAGGGATTTCAGAAATTTCAGAAACTTCAGAGAATTCAAGGAAATCATTTCAGAGAATTCAGACATTCAAAGAATTTTAATATGATTTTAAAATAACTCTCAATAATATACAACATTGTTTGAAAAAAGTTGATTTTTATGTTCAGCACAAAACAAAACAAATTAGAAGAAATCTAAAAACATTACAATTTTCGATAAAAATTATTTTAAATTATAATTCATACATTTCACAACTCAACAATTTTGATACAAAGTATTAAATTCATGAAATTATTCTCCATATCAAATTTACCAATATTTGAAAGTTCAATTGACTTTTTACAATTTATTTAGTTACAATTGACTTTTTTTTTTAATTTGCTTCAATTTATGGATTTTTGAAGCTTAATAATAAGTTGATTAAATCCCATAAGAACATTTTTTCATACAATAGTTAATAAAGCAAGTGATATTTATTATCAGCTGGAATATTTATTAATTATGATCGTTTTAAATATAATTTTTCTATTGAAATTTTCAAAAAATGCAGCAAATTACGATTAATATCTTTGTAAATTGTGTTTATAATTTTCCACGATTTTTAACATAGTTTGCTGCATTTTTCATAATTATTTCAAACTTTCAATGGAAAAACTATATTGGAAACTTCAATGATAAACAAACATCGCAGTTGATAATAAATATCATCTACTTTATTAACTTTACTATTGTATGAAAAAAATTCTTATTGAATTTGATAAGTTCATCAATAAAATCATCAATTTATGTTTCAAATATTAAAATTTAAGAAATTAAATTCTGAATAGATACAAATTTTAATTCCTCCTTAACGTAGAACGTTAAAATCAAACTGCAAAATTCTTGGCAATTAAAAAAAACGAAGGATCCAAAGATCAAATTTGCACTACACGCTCTTCAGTGTCTTCATTCAAGTTAAAAAAAAAACTAAAATAAAAAGAAGGAAGTTGCCTCCTTTCTCTTTCCTCTATTTTTATGTCGGTCTTTTTAATTTGAATAGAGACATTCAAAAATATGTTGTCCAATGTTCGATTCTTGATTTCTTTAATTTCCAAGAATTTCGTAGTGATTTTTCCAATATTGATACATTTTATCTGAAAAATAATTTCATACCTTGTGTCAATTTTTTTTCAACATGAACAATTTACAATTTGAAACAATTTTTAGCAAAAATTGCGGGGTTGTTAGATTTCCTCTAATTATTAAATTTGCATTGAAAATAAAAATCGACTGAAAATAATAAAAATCCCATATTGAAGGACCTTGCCATTATTTAAGTTCGTTCAGCCCCACTGTGAGATACCGATTACATTTATGTATATAAATTTCTATTTTTTAATTTAAATATAACAAATTAATATAAATGTGATTATAAATTATAATTTGAAAATATTTTTATACCTTCGTAATCTGCAAGACTTTCTGCTGAGCTACTCTGATAAAGTCTGGGAATAGTGAGATTGTTGTTGATGTTGTTGTGGGTAGTAGAATCGAGATTTGTATCAATATTAGTAGCAATAGATGACCATCTGGTAGTGTCTTTGGCAATCCGAAATTCGTCGTTTTCTTCTCGATTGATTATATTTGAAGTCGTTTGGTTCTGATTCTCAACCTCTTCAGATTTGTCAGGGTCAAGAGAGCTTCTCTGCAACTGACTATGAACAAATAAAATAAAAGTTGGTACTATAGTTCCAATTTTTTATTTTAATAATTATAGCAGCGAATTGTGGTCATGCCCACCAATTGATCAGCAATGCCTTTCCTCGGACAATTAGCATCTGTATTCTATTTTTAACAATTGGTCAATTTTACGGATACTTTTTTATATTATTATTATTATTATTATTATTATCATAATGAATCATCGTGAAAGCATTACATCTATTAATCCATAAAATATAGTTTGACATTTATGATATAGAAAACAATCGAAAGTCTTTCGAATTTTTATCCAGAAGAAGTGAATCAATATTGTCCTTTGTAAAGTGTACTTGAATCCATAATGAGAACTTTTCATATCTTTTCATGTTAGCATCCTATATTAGAATAACTTGAAGAAAATGGTTCAATGAAGCTGAGTAGAAAATTTGAATAACTTTCATGTAGGTGTATAAGCATTTTTTATCATCACTATTTGCATATTTCATGGTTGAACTTTGAAAGTGGAAACGGAATAATTAGTCAGCCACATTGAAGCCTGGCTATTGCCATTCATGGATCACCGATTTTGAAAACAAGGTTTTGTCAACAGCTCTTGGAACAAAATACTTTCAACAAGAATATATATATATATATATATATATATATATTTTTTTAAATATAATAAAAGTTGTTTATTCAACAAATTGTATTCATTGCGAAACGTTTGCAAATCGTTTGTCACCTGATTCGCAATAGTGTTCCAAAGAGTTTAAGTGCTCAGAGAAATTCTCACGAGCATGAGAATATGTTCGAGAATATGCTCGACCTTTATGTGCTTTGAGAATTTAATGAGCATTTATGAGCATTTTGAATTAGGATTGAAAAAATCGTATTTTCTATCTTTATTAATAATAATTACATTATTCAAATTTCGCGGAAAAATTTATAGCCTCAAATTGGAAAGAGCGCTAAATTTAAATGATAAAAGAAGTCAAAGTAATAGAAAACATATTATTTCTAAATTCTTCTAGCTATAAAACCAACTATACACTTAGAAGATTAATAATGTTAATAAAAAATAAATTTTGTTTCTAAATATATTAAAAACACATTTTAGTTGTGTTTTCAAGTCAAAAAGATAAATTTTCAATCAAAGAAATGAACTTTTAATTAAAATGGTGAATTTTCAACCAAAAATATAAATTTTTAATCAAATAGTTAGTTGAATTTTCTACTCAAAAAATTAATTTTCCACCAAAAAAGGCTCATTTTCAACAAAGTACATGAATTTTCATCTAAAAAAAAAATCAAACTTCAACCAAAATTAGAATAGTTAAAATGTCAGAAAAATAAATGTTTAACAAAAAAAGGAAACGAATTTTCAACGAAATATTTTTTTTTTAATAAAAAAAAAATTATTTTTTCACCGAAAATAGAAGAATTAAATTTTCAGTTAAGACAATCAATTTTCAACCAAAGAAATTTGTTTTAATCACAATGATGAATTTTCAACCAAAAATATGAAATTTAGACCAAATAGTGGATTTTTCAATCCAAAAGATGAATTTTCTATAGAAAAAAACGAAGTTTCAACTAAATAGTTTTTTTTTCCAATGACAGAAATGAATTCTTAACAAATAATAGAATAGTTAAATTTTTTACTAAACAGATAACTTTTTAATGAAAAAGATTACATTTCTATCAAAAAAGGTAAATTTTCCACAAAAAATTGAATAGTTACATTGAATTTTCAACTAAAAAAATTAATTTTTAACCGATTACATGAATTTTAAACTAAAAAGATCAATTTTCTACCAAAAATAAAGAGGGTAATTTTCAGTTTGTAAAATAAATTTTTAACCAAAAAAATAAGGAATTTTAAACGAAACAGTTAAATTTTCAACCAAAGAAATTAATTCTTAACCAAAAAGATGAAATTCCAACTAATGAGAGTACTCTTTTACCAAAAAAATACGGGTTTTCAATAAATTGTTAAATTTTTACAGAAAGCAGATAAATTTTCAAGTAAAAATAGAATAGTTAAATTTTCAGTAAGAAAATTAATTTTCAATAAAATGAAAGTAAATTCTCAACGAAATAATATAATTTTTAAACGAGAAGATTAAATTTCTATCAAAAAAGATAAATTTTCGACCAAAAATAGAACAGTTACAGTTAAAAAAATTAATTCTAAATAAGAAAAAACACATTTTTAACTAAAAAGATCAATTCTGAATTGTTTAACTAATAAGATACATTTTTTACCAACATAGATGAATTTTTAACAAAATACATGAATTTTTAACCAAATATTTGAATTTTCAAAGGAATTCCCAACCAAAAAGATGAATTCTCAACAAAATAATTCAATTCTAAACTAAAAAGAGCAATTTACAAACCAAAAATATAATATTTCAATTTTTAGTCAGAAAAGCGAATTTAAAAAAAAACAATTTTTCAGAAAAATTAAGTTATTTTCAACTAAAAATATAAATTTTCAATTTAAAATGGAATAGTTATATCTTCAGTTGAAAAAATTATTTTAAACTGAAAAGAAACGAAATTTCAACCAAAGAAATTAATTTTTAATCACAATGATGAATTTTCAACCAAAAATACGAAATTTAGACCAAATAGTGGATTTTTCAATCCAAAAGATGAATTTTCTATCAACAAAAAAAAACGAATTTTCAACTAAATAGTTTTTTTTCCAATGAGAGAAATGAATTCTTAAAAAAATCAGAATAGTTAAATTTTTTACTAAACAGATAACTTTTTAATGAAAAAGATTACATTTCTATAAAAAAAAGGTAAATTTTCCACTAAAAATTGAATAGTTAAAGTGAATTTTCAACTAAAAAAATTAATTTTTAACCGATTACATGAATTTCAAACTAAAAAGATAAATTTTCTACCAAAAATAAAGTAGGGTAATTTTCAGTTTGTAAAATAAATTTTTAACAAAAAATATAACGAATTTTCAACAAAAAAGTTAAATTTTCAACCAAAGAAATGAATTCTTAACCAAAAGATGAAATTCCAACTAATGAGAGTACTATTTTACCAAAAAAAGGCGGATTTTCCACAAATTGTTAAATTTTTACAGAAAGCAGATAAATTTTCAACTAAAAATAGAATAGTTAAATTTTGAGTAAGAAAATTAATTTTCAATAAAATGAAAGTAAATTCTCAACAAAATAATATGATTTTCAAACGAGAAGATTAAATTTCTATCAAAAAAGATAAATTTTCCACCAAAAATAGAACAGTTACAGTTTAAACAATTAATTCTAAATAAAAAAAGGCATTTCCAACTAAAAAGATCAATTTTCAAATTTTCAACTAATAAGATACATTTTCTACCAACATGGATAAATTTTTAACAAAGTAAATGAATTTTCAACCAAATATTTGAATTTTTAAAGGAATTTCCAACGTTTCAAGTTATTTTGGAATCTTTTCAAAACTTCTAAATATATTTCAAATTTATTCGACTATTTTCCAAATTAATGATTGTCCAATTGTTATTTATTATTCAAAAATTTTCTAAAATCTTTTTAAATATTCTCTTAAAATTAATTTTTCAAAATAAAAAATCATTTTAAAATTTCCCAGCAAAGTTAAGAAATCTTGTTTATTTTCTCAAACCCTTTAAAGATCAATGGAAAGCTTCAAAATTTTATTTCTAAATCTTCAAAAATCTAAATTTTTTTTTTATTTTCCGAAACCTTTTTCAGTTTTAAATTAAGCTTGGATCTTCTCAAAACCGAGCTCAAAACTGACTTTTGAATTTTAAACTTTAAAAATTAAAGCTTAAAAAAATGTTAATTCAAACGCTCAATAATTTACGCGTATAAAATAGAAGCTTTTAACACTTTTCAACTGATTTTTTTTTTAAATTTTAAGCTAGAAAAATTAATTTATACATTAACATTTGTTTTGAAGCCTTTTTAAATATTCGTTTAAAAATTTGTTTTAAACATATAATTGTAAAAATCTCCAGGAATCTAATAATAATAGTATTATCTTGGAACTCGAATTTTTCCTACAATTTTTGAAAAATCCTTCAAAAGAAAAAAAGCTATCTTAAAATCATCCAGATACATTTTTTGACAATTTTGGAAATATTATTAAATATTCTTTTAAAATTAATTTTTCAAACGAAAAAAATATTGTTAGTTTTTCTAGGAATTTTGATACACATTTTTTATTCATTTAAAATCTTTTAAAATTTTTCGAAAACTTATACATTTTGTGTTCAAAAATCTACTTTGTGTACTAAATGGTTTTCAAATCTTTTCCCGTTATAAATTATTTTGGAATCTTTTTAAAACTTCTAAATATATTTTAAATTTGCTCGATTATTTTCCAAATTAATAATTGTTCAATTGTCATTTATCAACCCAAAAAGTTTGTTTTAAATATTTTTCAATATTCTCTTAAAATTAATTTTTCATAATAAAAAATCATTTTAAATTTTTCCAGCTAACCTAAAATTTTTATTTTATTTTCTTGAAACCTTTTGAGATCCTTGGAAAGCTTCAAAATTTTATTTCTAAACCTTCAGAAATCTAAATTTAGTTTTTTATTTTCCAAAATATTTTCCAGTTTCAAATTAAGTTTTGATTTTCTCAAAACTTGTAAATATCTCTTAAACTAACTCAAATTTTTTCCAAATCGATAATTGTTCAATTGTTATTTCCCGTGGAGGAATTGCCCAATTTGATCCTGATTCCCGACGTGGCCCCGATCGGGTTAGCCCAATGCGGCCCTGATCATGGCTACTGTTCTGTTCCTGGTCGGGGCCACATCGGGCTACCCTCTGTTAATTTTCATTTCAGTGACTAACCTAAAGTTAATTAGTTAAATTTAACTTCTCATATGCAAAGAATATACGAAACGAGAAAAAACTAAAAAAAGCTTAAATTCATTTGAACAAAATGTCCAAAAATGTATGTTGACGGACGCATTAAATTAGTTAATAAATATACAATTATCAAGTTAGTATTAATTATTGTAGGTATTTTTTTAATCTGTTTAGAGTTCATACTTATTTAGATTTGAATTTGCCGCGATAATCTCGAATGTATTCGATTAGTCTTCCGTTCGATTATTTGGCAACGAAGGGACGAAAGGAAGACAACTTTGTAAAAGTGACGAACAGTAAACAGATAAACCGGTAAAGTCATGTGGATAACTTGCTTTAAATAATTCTCAATTCACCTCGTTAATCATTTAGGCAAAGTTTTTAGACTGGGGTGAGGTGTTCATATCAAACTAGAATTATCCAGCTTTCGAAGATTTCCGACAGTGAACTTCGAGAAAGCGTCGACAACTTTTTGGCATTATAACCTCACTTTTTTATGCTTTGCTCCACGTGCCAAAAAAATTTTCAATCAAATTGTAGAATTTTCAAACAAAAAAGATTACAGTTCAATTAAGTATTAGAATTTTCAAGAAGAAAAACAAATTTTTTAGAAAGCAGTTGATTCTTGATCAAAAAAGTTTATTTACATCCAAAAAAGCTAACTTTTTTACAATGAAAGCTGATTTTTCAACAAAAGAGTAAAGTTTTTAAGGTCAAAAGTCTAATATTATAAAGAACAGTGACTTTAAAATAAATAAATAAATAAATTTTCAACAGAAAAGATCATTTTCAATAAAAAAGATAAATTGTTAACAAGCTAGTTGTATTATCAACCAAAAAGTTGAACTTTCAACAAACAAGAATAATTTTATACCCATAAGGGTACGACTTTTCAACAAAATATATGAATTTTTAACAAGATAGTTGAATTAATAACCAAAAAGTTAAACTTTCAACAAACAAGAATAATTTTCTACCCAGAAAGACGACTTTTTAACAAAAAATATGAATTTTCTACCAAATCGTTGAATTTTCAACAAACAAGGTTAATTTTCTACCCCAAAAAGACGACTTTTCAACCAAATTCTTAAATTTCCTACCAAATAGTCGAATTATTATCTCATCAACTGAAAATGAAATAGTTAAACTTTCAGATAGAAACTCTGATAAAAAATTAACATTGAGCAAAAATACCAATTTTCAACAAAATCCTTACATCTTCAACCGAAAAGGATAGATTTTCGACCAAGAAGATTAACGTTCGATCAAAAAAGATGAATTTTCAACAAAATACATGAATCTAACGACAAGTTTCAGAATATTTTTCAAAATATTTATATAATGTTTAATATTCTTAGTTAATTGTTTACTTCTATACTAAATAAATTATATTTTAATAATATTCTTATAAATAAAAATCAGAAGGGGCCTGTTCCGGGCCAGATCGGGCCTTCCTTATGGATATCCCAGTCAGGCCCTGATCGGATTAGGCGTTTCATTTTGTGTCTGGCCCTAACTGGAATACCCGATTGGGGCCATATTTTGCCAGATCTGGGCCCGACCAGGGCCACTCTGAAATATCTGAACGGGTTATGCATCAAAATTAAATAATTTCTCTTACATATTAAAAATTTTTCAAAGAAACCAATTAAAATTGTAACGTACAAAGTTTCATTTTAACATTCTGAAATATTAACGATTCAAGGCTTTCTATTTCAAATAGTTAGGTTTAAAATTGTTTCGTTTTTAATATTTGATTTATAATTGTTCATTTTAAATGAAAAGTAAAATATGGCTAAAAATTCAAAAAAATGTCTTACTTAATTAAAAAATTTCAAATTAAATGATTAAAAAAGTACAATTTTAGATTGTAACAATATTTGAATAGGATTTGGAATTGAATAAGAGCGTGTAATTATGAATCTATTAATTTGAAATTATTTTTAAATTAAGAATCCCTTATGAAATGAGTAAGATAGGAAAATCATTATAGGCCTATGATATTATAGGCTATTATAGGAATAATTATAGGAATGATTATAGAAAAAATCTTAGGACAAATGATAGGAAAATAATTACAGGAATGAATAATATAAAAATATTGAAATAATTAATTCAAAATGTAGAAGTATAAATTAATGATTCATTTTGAAAAACTCACACAGTATTATATGAAAAATTGACAAAACTTCTTTAAATATGTCAATTCTTTATGTACTTTTGTGTGAGTTTTTCAGAAAACATTATTAATTTATACTTTCTTCTATTTTTTGCATTAATTATTTCAATATTTTACAATTATTCATATCTATAATTATTTTCCTATACTTTTTTTGATAATTATTTCTATAATTTTTCCTATAATTATTCCTATAATCGCGAAAAAATTACAGGAAATTCATTATAGGAAAATCATCATAGGCCTATAATGATTTTCCTGTCATACTTTTTTTAAGGGATAGTTTATAAAGTTTCAATCGTACGTTTACATTTGTTTAACTACTGAGGGTTTCAGATTGAAAAATTTCTATTTTTAACGTTAAAATCTGTAACTTGCTTAATTTTGAACAGATTCAGAATCGTGCTGTAAAATAAATTATTGTTCAATTTTCAATAATGGAATTACAGTTTAATGTAATTTATTATAATAGCAAAAATTCTAGGTAAAAGTGTATTATTTTTTTAAATATTAGTTTCTTGTAGAAACTTATATATTACATATCTTACAAAAAATGACAAAGTACAAGTCAAAACGTTGATGCGGATTCTAGAAGTATTGTTTGTAAAAATTTTGTTGTTGTTGTAATTTTCTATAATAGGGGAGACCACCATACAGTAGATAATCCTTAATTACAAGCACAAATATAAGTAAAATAATTATTTCTAATTTTAATATAATAACACGCATCGTGTTTTAACTATTAATTATATTTAATTAATTATTTAACATCCATTAGTATTTTTAATTAATGATTATTTACTGTAGCTTCATTATCTACTGTAGGGTGGTCTCCCCTAATTTACGTAGAATTAAAAGTTTTTTTATGATGTCAAACCCTCAAATTAAAAAAAAATAAATCCTATAGTTTTCTCTAATACCTTGTAGATTTTTGCAATAAAGTAAAAAAAAAATATTAATAAAAAGTTATCCAAATTTTTGAATTGTAGACACTTGTACTTTATTGTTAATTTCTTTACTTTTCTACAATAAAATACAAGAAAAAATTAGCTACTTGTATTGAACTGTATTTTTTTCTTAAATTTGATACACTTTTTACAAAAAAGTGCATGCTTCAACAAAAAAATTACAGTAGTAGAAATGTTGTACTTTCTTGGGAAATTTTTGTCCACCAGGGCTGGTTCTCCTAATTTCTTACATCATCTATATGTTTACAAGACCAACACCATTATGTTTGTGGGTGATTCAAAACCAATATATTTTGATGATTAAATTTTCCAATTAGGAAAAGAAAACAATCCAAAATATTTAAATACATTTATAAAAAAATGCTAAAATTCACTACATTCTTTTTTTTAAAATCTAAATAAAAAGAAAGATTTTTTAAAATAAAATTAAAGTAAAACTATGTAAACTCAATTTAAAGAAATTTTAAGTTATTCATAAGCAAACCCTACAGAATAAAAAGAATCATGAGTTTAGTGTCTCTATTTAAAATTTTTAAATTAAGATCGAAAAGAATTCCATTTTATCATGAATAATTTTTGCAAAATAAGCAGGGAAGAGGTTCATAATCAAAAAATAAATTTCCAAAGCAACCTCACTTTGGAACGATTTCTAAAATCTGGCATGCCTTGAGAGTTTCCGTGTTAAAAAATCAAGTTTTTTTCGAGAATGTCTTTGTGATTTTCAACAGTATTTCAATTGTTTTCGGGATATACTGGGTGAATAAGATTTGGATCAGAATTCGACGTTCTACAAAAAAGGTTTCTTATGATTTTTTCATTAATTTACTCCTTCAAAAGTTATTTAAGGTTAAAGTTGGAGACATAATAAATTTATCGTTTTTTGTCTTAATTTTTGACAAAAATTTAAAATTTATCACCAATTATCGTAATAGTTTTTTCGGAAATTTTATAGTTTAAAATTTTCTTTAAAAAAACAATAATCTAACTCAAATCATCACATTATCAAGTTTAACATTGTTTGAAAATTTGTCTTTCATTGTTCTACTTTTAATAACAAATAACTTTTAAATCATCAAAATTTGGAATTTTCTACTCGCCACCTAAAAAAAATGCGATTGCATTAACATAAATTTCAGGAAAAATGACCAACAGCCTACCGGAATTGCATTAATTGATGAATACAATAACTGCTTAACAAAAAACAAGCACCAACTTCAATATCTTTTACAAGTTGTGCAAGAACATCGTCGACAATTTCCCGATTGTAACAACAAAACATTAAAATAAGAGTTAATGTTCGTAATAATAATTTTAACGCCAAAACTTATAAATAATGTTGTTTTAGTATTAATATTCAAAATTGTTTATACTGAGTTTTATTTTTATAGTATACTAAATACAAAACGTATGTTTCTAAAAGTGACGTCTTTTCATTAGTATCTGAATTATCTTGACAGTTAATAGATGAAAACTACTATTTTAATAATAAGAAATAAGCAGGTAATACACAAAGATAATGAGCTTTTCGATTTAAAAATTGTTAAACGATCTTTTTTTCAAAGAAAATTATAAACTATCAAATTTCCGAAAAAAATATTACGATAATTAGTGATAAATTTCAAAAATTTTCCAAAAATTAAGAAAAAAAACGATAAATTTATTATGTGTTCAACTTTAACCTTAAATAACTTTAGAAGGAGTGCATTTATGAAAAAATCATGTAAGACCTTTGTTGTAGAGCGTCAAATTCCCTACAAGAATATGTTATGGGCTTAGCAATTCATTGAGCCGTTCAAGAGTTACAAAATTCCAAATTAAAAAAAAAAAAATCTCACATGCTATTTAAATGGGAAATAGAAATTCGCGATAAGCGACCTCTAAATATTAATATTAAGAGCTCTGCTTTTCACAGACGTCTTTTTACACCTTTCCGGAAGTTTTTATGTGGGGGTTTTGAAGAAAAAAAATAGTCGATTTTTTTGAACCAGCCTAATATATATATATATATCGTCGCTGAAATTTATTTCCTCAGCTGTTACAATTATTAATTAAATTAGTGACGTTAATTAAAAGTTAGAATTATATCACGCCATGTCCTCTTTTGCATTGCTATAAGTGAAAAATGCCAACTTCGTAGTGCATATTTTATATGGATAACCTAATTCCAATTTGAGAAATAACAATTTTAAAAAATATATTTAACCTTAAAAGTAACCATTGGAATATTACTCAAAAGTCAATAATTTGCTAATAACTCATTTAATTCGAGGTATGTAACACAGCAGAATAATGTAAACTATCATTCTGTTAAACTTTTTACTTAAGAATTTCATTATAAATAGTTCATTTATAAATATTTTGTGGAGCAAAACCAATTTTCCACATCAGCTAAAATACATTCATAATGGCATTAAAAGTTGTGCTAATATGTTCTTGATCATGCATTATTTTTTACCGATAAACTCATTTCGACATTTGACAACGTTTTTGTAGAGTATATTATGGTTGAACTTTGAACCTCAAATTCTCAGTTTGACAGTTGAGGGACATGGCGTACTATAACTTTAGGGCGACGAATATATCTATATATATATATATATATATATATATATATATATATATATCTTTAATTTTTAATTGCAGGTATTATTTTTGATTTTTTCAATTAGCATAAGTATATATTAATCATACCTTGTAGTTTCCTATAAATAATCCCTGATGAGGAGGTATAAATTGGCCCCGAAGCATGTTGGTTCCTTCGTAGTATAAAAAAGACGAAGGAAGGAAAAAGTGAGAGGTTGGTTTTTGGTTGACTTTTTCCCTTTTTCTCCCTCTTTTTTCATTATGTTATTTTTTTTAATGAGCCGAAAAGTGAGGTTGCTTTGGAATTTTATTTTTCGATTATGAATCTTTTCCCTGCTTATTTTGCAAAAATTATTCATCATAAAATGGAATTTTTTTCAATCTTAATTTAAAACCATTATGTTGTCCATACCACAGTAACTTCCGACGTCAAAGCACCCTACTCGTTTATTTTTAAAAACTGTCCCACTTAGCAATTGATGAGCATTCACGACCGAATTTAAATATGGCTCTGTATACTGAAAGCTTTGCCAAGACATCAGAAAGCACCCTTAACTAAAACAGTTCCACTTACTTGTTGTTCAATCCAAGATGAGGGGACACCGAGATCACGTCTTTGAACCGCATCGTGCCTCTTGCTCTGCAATCAGAAAAAAACAGAAGATTCTTAAACTGTTTTGGCTTTTCTCGTCTCCAGTTTATCACTGATCACTACTCCGGGTCTTCACCTAGCGGAGCTCGTAAGATCCATTTGGGTCCATAATGGTTTCAACTATTCGCGTGAAGGAACCTCTCGCGAAAACTGACAACCTTGGGATGATGTCCCTCTATCTATCTACCCCTAATTGGTAACGAAAATGGGTATGGGACTCACCGTCCATGTTGAAGTCGCGCGCGCTTGCTCGCGTTTCCCATTTATCGACTCGCAACCAACACCCTCGTCCACCCCTCCTGCATTCTCACCCTCTTCGTCTTCCACCCTGACTCGTCTCGATCATTTCACGTTTTCATGTCGCAGTACCTACCCCATGTCTAGGTGCCTCGAGGATTCTTTCGGATGTGAAGCATATGAAGAATGTGAAGGGTCCTCTGATAAGTGAAGTACAAAGACTCAAAGACTCATGCTAGTTTTTAGAGGAAAATTGTAAAGAAAGAAGAGACTGCCGGCGTCTTGACCCGCGCTACAGGGAAGAAAGAAAGGCTTTTGAAAATCGATACTGAAGACCACGTGACGTCAGGACTGTCGTCATGTAAGAGGAAAATAAAGGGCATTGATATTTTGGTAGCTAGGTGGGTATAGTAGACATTCAAGAGACACTAGAGTTATGTAAGAAAAAGAGTCACGTGATAAAATTTAGTCACTCACAGAAAAAACAGAAGTGAAGATTTGTTGCGTGTAATTTTCGAGTAGATAAAGTTGAACTTTTTCGCATTGAAACAAAACAAGACTTAATAGAGTTGACATGGTAATAGGATGACCAGATTTCTGTTTCACCAAACCGGGACACATATTTTTCGACCCCCCCCCCCCAATAAATCGCAAAATGAAAAATTTTATGTCAAAAATGTTAATGGTTTATGTCAAAAATGGAACTCAAGCGTTGGAGAGAGAAAACGAGAATCTCTCAAAATTAAATTACTTCCAGTGGTTTAAAAACAGTGAGGGAGAGCCGCAAAATCGATATGGCATTAAATCTCACGTCACTCCAATATCTTTTAAATTATTATATTTATTTATTATTGAACATTAAACATGGAATAATTTCTTATTAAAACTTTCCCATGCAGAAATTTCAGAGTGACCCTGGTCGGGGCCAGATCTGGCCCCAATCGGGTATCCCAGTTAGGGCCAGACTCGAAATGAAACGCCTAATCCGATCAGGGCGTGACTGGGGTATCCATAAGGAAGGCCCGATCTGGCCCCCACTAATTTTTATTGATATGAATATTATTGAAATATAATTTATTTGATAAAAAAGTAAACAATTAATTAAGAATATTAAACATTATATAAATATTTTGAAAAATATTCTGAAACTTGTCGTTAGATTCATGTATTTTGTTGAAAATTCATCTTTTTTGAACTTGGTCGAAAATTGATCCTTTTTGGTTAAAAATGTGAGAATTTGGTTAAAAATGGGTATTTATGCTCAAAGTTAATTTTGTATGAGAGTTTTTATCTGAAAATTTAACTATTCCATTTTCAGTTTATGAGATAAAAATTCGACTATTTGTTAGGACATTTAAGAATTTGGTTGAAAAGTCGTCTTTTTGGGTAGAAAATTAATCTTGTTTGTTGAAAATTTAACTGATTGGTTGAAAATTCAACGATTTGGTAGGAAATTCATATTTTTTGTTAAAAAGTCGTCTTTTTGGGTAGAAAATTATTCTTGTTTGTTGAAAGTTTAACTTTTTGGTTGATAATAACAAGCTAGTTGTATTATAATACAACTAGCTTGTTAAAAATTTATTGATTTATATTAAAGTCACTTTTTTCTATAATATTAGACTTTTCAGCCTAAAAACTTTACTCGTTTGTTGAAAAATCAGCTTTCATTGTAGAAAGAGTAGTTTTTTTGGATGAAATTAAACTTTTTTGGTCGAGAATCCACTAATTTCTAAAAAATTTGTTTTTCTTCTTGAAAATTCTAATAGTTGATTGAACTTTAATCTTTTTTGTTTGAAAATTCGACAATTTGATTGAAAAGTTTTTTGGCACGTGGAGCAAAGAATAAAAAAGTGAGGTTATAATGCCAAAAAGTTGTCGACGCTTTCTCGAAGTTCACTGTCGGAAATCTTAGAGAGCTGGATAATTCTAGTTTGATATGAACACCTCACCCCGGTCTAAGAACTTTACGTACATGATTAACGAGGTGAATTGAGAATTATATAAAGCGATTTATCCACATGACTTTACCGGTTTATCTGTTTACTGTTCGTCACTTTTACCAACTTTTACAAAGTTGTCTTCCTTTCGTCCGTTCGTTGCCAAATAATCGAACGGAATACTAATCGAATACATTCGGGATTAGCGCGGCAAATTCAAATCTAAGTAAGTATGAACTCTAAACAGATTAAAAAAGTACCTACAATAATTAATACTAACTTGATAATTGTATATTTATTAACTTTAGGTTAGTCACTGAAATGAAAATTAGTTGAATATTCACTAATTAAGACAGGGAGTAATTTTAAATTTAATTAATCCTGATTTTTAAACTAACTATGAATTAACAGAGGGTAACCCGATGTGGCCCCGGCCAGGACCACAACAGTAGTCATGATCAGGGCCGCATTGGGCTAACCCGATCGGGGTCACGTCGGGAATCAGGATCAAATTGGGCAATTTCTCCACGTGTTATTCTGAGAAACTTTTTAATTAGTAGCGTTTAAAATTGAACTTAAAACTTAAATTTTAACTAATTATTGGTACCCAATAAGAAAATCCAACTATTTTTGGTTTAAAGTTTATTCGTTTTGGTTGAAAATTCATCTTTTTTGGTTGAAAATTAGTCTTTTTTGGTTCAAATTTGAACTGCTTTGTAAAAAGTTCTTTTTTTTGGTTGCAGATTCATTATTTTTGTTGAAAATTCATCTCATTGGTTGGAAATTTGACTATTTCGTTGAAAAATCTTTTTTGTTGTTGCTGTAAATTAATTACTTTTACTGAAAATTTAACTTTTCCACTATAGAATGCAAATTTATCTTTTTTAGTTGAAAATTCAACTATTTGTTTAAAAATTGGCGTATTGTTTCTCCTTTATTTGAAAATTCAACCATTTTGTTGCAAATTCAATTATCTTGTTGAAAAGTAATCTTTTTTGGTCAAAAATTCAATTTTTTTTAACATTCTTCTTTTAGATAGAAAATTCGTCAGTATGGATTGAAAATTAATCTTTTATATTCTCATATTTTTAGGTTGAAAATTCAACTGTTTTATAAAAAATTCGTCTTTTTGGCTTGAAAATTCAATAACTTGGTAGGAAATTAAACTGTATGGTTGAAAATTAACTTTTTGTTGAAAATTGATATTTTTTGGTTGAAAGTTCAACTATTTTGGTTGAAAATTCACGTATTTTGTTGAAAATTTATCTTTTTTGTAGAAATTAATATTTTTGGTTGAAAATTAATCTTTTTTTGTTGAGGATTCAACTATTTAGTAGTAAATTCATGTTTTCAGGCTGAAAATTCAACTTTTTTGTAGAAAATTCGTCTTTTGGCTTGAATATTCATCTTTTTCCGCTGAAAATTTTTTGTTGTTGAAAATTCAAGTTTTCAAGTTGATAATATAACTATCTTTTAAAAAATTCGTCTTATTGGCTTTTTAATTTAACTATTTGGTTGAAGCTCAATTTTTTTTGCGTCAAAATTCGACCATTTGGTTGAAAGTTCTCAACTATTTGGTTATAAATGCAACTGTTTAATTGAAAATTATTATTTTGTTGCAAATTCATCTTTTTGGTTTCAAAATTCGTCTCCTTCTGTAAAAATGTAATCTTTTTTGGTTAAAAATGCAAGTGTCTGGTTAACAATTCATCTGTTTTGATTGGAAATTAACTTTTTTGTTAAAAATTCAGTTGTTTTATAGAAAATTCGTATTTTTGGCTTAAAAATTCAACAATTCAGTAGAAAATTCAACTATTTGGTTGAAAGTTTATGTATTTTGTTGAAAATTCGTTTTTTTTTTATAGAAAATAAACGTTTTGGTTTAAAAATTCATTTTTTTAACTGAAAATTTAACTATTCTGTTGCAAACTCAACTCATTGGTTAAAAATTTACTTTTTTGTTGATAATTCAACTGTTTTGTAGACAATTCACCATTTTGGCTTGAAAATTCAACAATTTGGTATTTTTTTGAAAATTCGTTTTTGGTTTGTAAAATCCAACTGTTGTTTATCAATTATTGCATGTTTCGTTGAAAATTCATCTTTTTAGGTTGAAAATTCAACTCCTTGGTTGAAAGTTGAACCACTTTCTTAAAAGTTTATTTTTTTCTTCAAGATTTATAATTTTAGTTGGAAATTCGTATTTTTAAATTAAAAAGTAATTTTTGAAACTGAAAATTCAATTGTATTGTAGAAAATTCTTTTTCTTTTTCATTGAAAAATAATTCTCTTAAATGAAAATTTAACCATTACATTTTTGGTTAAAATTTATCTTTTGAGTATAAAAATGCAATTATTTAGTTGAGAAATTTTGAAATGAAACAAATAGAAACTAAAAATTATTCAAATAAAATTTGGACTAACGTCACATTCATTGTTCAAAATTTTTAGTTGAAAATGTATGGGATTTTTTGGAAAATTCTTTTTTTCAGTAGAAAATAAATTGTTTGAACAAACTATTTTTGCTTACTTGCATTATTTATCACTTCACTACGTAAAAAGTGGTAAAAAGTTAAACATTTCAGAAAAAAAGACAAGTTTCTAGCATTATTCTAATTAAATATTATTGAAAAATAAATAAATTCTTCGAACATTTGATTTCTTTAACTTAAATTAATTACTTACATCACTCTAATTGAAAATTGGACAAAAAGTGTAAAATTTAAAACAAAAAACTGCAATTGAATATTGAAAGAAAATTGGAAATTTTTTGAAAAAAACGCGACTTTCTAACTCTATTCTAAGAGCAAATTGCTAAAAACAATATTAAATTGTTCAAACGATTTATGTCAATATCTAATTATCAGTATAAAGTACACACATAGTTTTCCACATCAGGATGAAGTCATTAAAAAGAGAAGTTTATAAGCATCATCATCAAGTATAAACAGTTCCAAATTCTCCTTTTCCCATTGGTCTATGAAAAAATTGTGGGAAAAATTGATATAAAAATTTTTTTTTATAACAGTAAGTTAACAAAAAAGTGAAAAAGTGACGTTAAGGAATTAAATTGATATATTTACCATTAGGTACCTAAAAGTAAATATAACCTAAAGGTAAATATATCAATTCCATATTTCGCAAAGATTTCCAAAGATTTCAGAAAGATTTCACAAGGATTTCAATAATTTCTCACATATTGAAAAAAATGCACAAGGATTTCACAAATACTTCAATGATTTCCCAAAAATTTCACGTAGGTATCAATAATTTAACAAATAGTACCAAATATTTCAAAAATATTTGGCAAAGATTTCCAAA
>CAKNYM010050149.1:67576-77872 GCA_932195095.1 Andricus curvator | reverse complement strand
CACTGATTGAAAATAAATCTATTTTGTTTGAGGATTTAAATATTTTATTGAAAATCAACCACTTTGTTTAAACTTAAACTATTTTTTTAGAAATTCTTTTTTTTTGGTTGAAGATTTATCATTTTAGTTGAAGATTCATAATTTTATTTAAATTTCAACCATTTCATTAAAAATTTAACTATTTTGTCAAAATTCCTTTTTTTTTGGTTGAGGATCAATTTTAATAACTAAAAATTCTACTATCCCCCATTTAGTTCAAAATTGATCCTTCTAATGGAAAATTGATCTTTTCTAGTTGCAAAATTGAACTTTTTTTCTGAAAATTCATCCTTTTTGGTAAAAAATGCCACTGGTTGAAAATAAATCTATTTTGGTTGAGGGTTCAACTATTTTGTTGAAAATTTATATTTTTGGGTACAAAATCAACTACTTTTTTTACACTAAAATTTCTTTTTAAAAAATTCATTTTTTCGTTTAAAGATTCATCATTTTAGTTGAAGATTCATAATTTTATTAAAAAATTCAACCATTTGATTGAAAATTTAAATATTTTGTTAACAATTGTTTTTTTTCTTGGTTGATAATTAGTTTTTTTAAACTAAAAATTTGACTATTCCACATTTAGTTCAAAATTGATCATTTTAATTAAAAACTGATCTTTTCTAGTTAAAAAATTGAACTATTTGGCTGAAAATTCATCCTTTTTGGTAATAAATGCCACTGCTTGAAAATAAATCTTTTTTGGTTGAGGATTCAACTATTTTGTTGAAAATTAATATTTTTGGGTACAAAATCAACTACTTTGTTTAAACTTAAAATTCTTTTTAAAAAATTCATTTTTTCGTTTAAAGCTTTATCATTCTAGTTGCAGATTCATCATTTTATTTAAAACTTCAACCATGTCATTAAAAATTGAACTATTTTGTGAAAATTTAGTTTTTTTTTGGTTGAGGATTAATTGTTTAAACTAAAAATTTGACTATTCCACATTTAGTTCAAAATTGATCCTTCCAATTGAAAATTGATCTTCTCTGGTTGAGAAATTGAACTATTTTTCTGAAAATCCATCCTTTTTGATAAAAAATGCCACTGATTGAAAATAAATTTGTTTTGGTTGAGAATTCAACTATTGCGTCGAAAATGTGTATTTCTGGGTAAAAAATCAACTACTTCGTTTAAACCTTCTTTTTTAATAATTCATTTTTTTTGGTTTTAAGATTTATCACATTAGTTGAAGATTCGTAATTTTATTTAAAAATGTAACCATTTGATTGAAAATTAAATTTTTTTGTTTGAAATTTGTTTTTTTTTTTTTTTGGTTGAGGATCAATTTTTTAAACAAAAAATTTGGCTATTCCACATTTAGTTCAAAATTGATCCTTTGAATTGAAAATTGATCTTTTCTCTTTGAAAAATTCAACTATTTGTCTGAAAATTAATCTGTTTTGGTTGAGGATTTAAATATTCTGTTGGAAATTCGTCCTTTTTGTGTAAAAAATCAACTACTTTATTTAAACCTGAAATCATTTTTAAAAAATTATATTTTTTTTGTTTGAAGATTCATCATTTTAATTGAAAATTCATATTTTCGGGTTGAAAATTGAACTTTTTTTCAGAAAAATCGTCTTCTTGGATTGAAAATTCAACAATTGGGTATAAAATTGTACTATTTAGTTTAAAATTAATATTTTTGGTTAAAATTTCGACTACTTGGTTAAAAATTAAACTATTTTTATGAAAATTTAACTATTTGGTAGATAATTAATTGTTTTGTTGAAAAATCACATTTTCAAGTTGAAAATTCGACTCTTTTGTAGATAAATCGTCTTTTTGGCTTCAAAATTCAACAATTCTATTGAAAATTGATGTATTTCGTTGAAATTTTTTTTTAGAATATAAATCTTCTAGATGAAAAATTAATCTTCCTTTTTTTAAATTTAACTATTTGTTTAGAAATTCATTTTTATTTATTGAAAATTCATCATTTTGGTTGAGGATTCAATTATATTGTAAAAAATTCGTTTCTTTCGTTTAAATCAACTGGTTGAAAATTCATCTTTTATGGTAGAAAATTCATCTTTCTTGGTTGAAAATGAGCTTTTTTTGTTTCAAAATTCAATTTTTCAAAACAAAAAAAAATAATAAAAAGGATCTTCGAAAAAAATCGTCGTTTTTGCTTGAAATTCGTTATTTTAGGTTGAAAATTCCTCTCGTTTGGTAGAAACTTTTTTTGGTTGAAAATTCAACTATTTTGTTGATATGATATTTACATTAATTTTATTATAAAAAATTTATTTCTTTATTATTCCCCTATTGTGAGGAAAAATTACTTTATTTTCCCTGTTTTGAGAGAATTGGAAACGTAGTTTATGGACGGTTTCTTATCTCTATCCGGCATTATACGTACCTTACTCTTATTTAGATGAAAGTAGCTTTTTCCTTGATTTAACAAACTATAAGATAACTTTAAAAATTCCGTGTCATCAGCATTTTGATGATAAAGATTGGAATTGTTTTTTTTTTTTTTTGAAACTTTGTTTTCACGTATTTCTATTAGAATTAATGTCTAGCACGTACGTATGGTGAATTGCGTTTGATCCTGCTTCGTGTGATAAAACCCACCCTCTCATGAGAACATAGCGCATGCGCTGTTTCCAATAGAGGGTTGTCGCCCCCACAGCCGCCCCCTTCATTATGCTGATGGTTGTATCCTCGCTAAAATCATTGCCGAAACAAGTTTCGCGTGAAAAAAATTGAAATATGACTTCCCTCACTTTTATGCCTGTTGATGAAAATAAACTAAAAAAAAATTTTTTTAAATAGAAAATTCCCATTGTTGAAAAGTTGCTATGTTTGAATTTTGAGAATTTATTATTGAAACTAGGCTGGTTCATTTACGACACGTAGCATTTGTCTGGACGTTTGGTCAGGGGAGAGGAAAACTGCAGAAAAGGTTTTTTCCGAGTGCAGCCGGTTCTACGACATGGGAAAAAAATTTGAGTGTCTTACAGAATTTTTTGTTTACGTTATGAAAACCGATTCGATGTGCAGGCAGCATGGAATCAAAAAAAATCTCCTTTTGACAACGGATTTGAAAAATTTACATTCTGAAGATACTATTAACAAGGTATCTCAGGCAGAGCGCTTCGGCTTCATAGACGGAAGGTTGCGTGTTCGATTCTTGCTGTCTTCATTTTTTAAAAATTTGTTATTATTTTTTATCCATTAAAATGTTCATAAATATAATTTCCTTCAATAATATGTAAAAAAAGATGCAGATAATAATTTCTTTGATCCTCTTTTTCACGAAAATACTTTTTTTTCCAACTTTATCATGTTTTTCGCAAACAAATTTATTTTCTATAAATCTTATTAAATTTTAAAGGAAAATTGTATAAAATTTCATCAAAAATGAATAAATTAAAATAAGTGCAAGCAGCGAGAATCGAACACGCAACTTTCTGGGTATGGAGCCGAAGCGTTACTGCATGAGCTATCGGCCGTTCGAAACTTTTCAGAAATAGTCATTTTCGATTTTCAAACACAAAAAATTGAGATCAGAAAAATTAAATTATGGCTGAAAACTTATTTCGAAAAATTCGAAAAAAATTGGAAGCTTTTTAATCATTTTGACAGATTTGAGGAGATTAATTTTTTTTGAGATTTCTAGGAAAATTTTAATTGGTTTAGGTTTTATTTTGAAAGAATAATTTTGATTTTTGAAGATTTCTAAATGTGTGGAAAAAGAATATGGAAAACTTCAAGAGAATTTTTATTTTTCAGGATTTAAACAATTTTTAGGTAAACTGAATTTGGCAGGGTGTCAAGAGAATGATCAAAATTTTCTTATGATTCATGGGGAAATTTCAAATGATTTTTTTTTTAATGAATTCTAAGAGAAAATTGAAAAAGATTACAAAATATTTTTAATTATTTTCTTACATTTTTAAAAAGAGTGTACAAAGTTTAAAGCAAAATTTTGCAATTTTGCCATATTAGATCATTTTTAGAAAAAATGTGAGTAAGTTTAAGAGATATTTAGAAGTTTTGAAACGATTCGAAAAGAATTAAAACTTATAAAGATATTTCAAAAATTTTGTAAGGTTTCAAGAAAATGAAAAAAAAATCATTAGGTTTCTAAGAAAAATTAAACTAATTTTTTATTTTGAAAAATTGATTTAAAGAGAATATTTAGAAAGATTTCAAAAGATTTCAAAAGATTTCTAAAATTGTGAAGAAAGAATCTGAAAGATTTTAAGGCAATTTTTTTTAATTTTGCAGAATTTAAAAGAAATTCAGAAAAAATGTGAATAATTTTAAAAGATTAGAGGGTTTATAAATTCTGAAAAGATTAACAAAAAAAGAATTTTGTTAAGATTCTCGGGGAAATTTTAAATGATTTTTTATTTTAAAAAATAAACTTTAAAAAAATTTAAAAAGATTTCAAAACTTTTCAAACGATATCCTAAAATTTCGAAAAATAGTGTAGAATATTTTAAAGCGAAATGTTTCAATTTGGTACGATTAAACAATAAAAAAAATCGAGTAAATTCAAGAATTATTTATAAGATTTAAAGAGATTCAACAAGAATTTTAAACTTAAAAAAATTTTACAAAATGTAGATTTTTAAAGATTTCAAATAAAAACTTTAGAATATTTAAAAGAATTTTGAAAGGTTTCAAAAGAATAAACAAATTTTCCTAAAATTTCTGGGAAAATTTGGAAGATTTTAAGGCATTTTTTTTACATATTTATTGATTTTTCCAAATTTTAAGAAAAATTCGAGTCAGTTAAAAATATTTTAAGGAATTCAAGAGGTTTCGAATAGATTAAAAATGTTTCAAAACTTAGAAACATTTTTTAAATGAATCTGTATTATCATTAGAGAATAACAGAAATTTTTAACGTCTTTTCAGACTAGATGGAGCTATGAATTAAAAATTATTTTAATTAATTTTTTTTTCTGAAAAACAGATCTTCTCCATCCCAACGGAGCGAAAGGAGATCTTTTTTCAGAAAAAAAAATTAATTAAAATGAATTTTAATTCATAGCACCATCTAGTCTGAAAAGACGTCAAAAATTTCTGTTATTCTCTAATGATAATACAGATTCATTTAGAAAATTTGATTTGTAACATCTAGCATAATAATGCGTATATTTTCTGAAAATCCCAGCGGAGCGAAAGAAGATCTTTTTTCAGAAAAAAAGAAAACTTAGAAACATTTCCGAAAATTTATCAAATAGTTTTTGATTTCTTCCAAACTACTAAAAGTCCTGAATATCTTTTAAAAAGACTCGAATTTGTCTTAATATTTTGTAAGATACTCTTGATTCTTTTTTGACACATCTGAAATATTCAAAAATCTTTTTTAATTTTCTCAAGAATCTTATAAAAATTATATTTATATCAATTTAAAAACAAACCGATAATACTTCTTCTCTTGTCAGTAATTTCAATATTTGTGTGACTAAACAAATTTTTGAAAAGCATTCAGTATTACATCAAAATATTGCTTTATTTATTTCTAGACAATACTTCATCTCAAAAAAACTTTGTTTTTATTTAAAAAGCGTCTATTATGTTTTTAAACATAATAAAAAAATGTTGCGTAACGGTGGTGTGTGTGGGGGGGGGGGAGAAATCTTTAAGTCTCTTTAACATGGGGGGGGGGAGGTCGAAAATAACGTTACGTAATATGTGAATGCTCCGTAGCCGGTTTTTTTCTGTAAAATATTTTTATCTTTTTATATAATTAATAAAATTCTATAAACAAAGGATTTCAAATAATAGAATAATATTTTGTAATAATAAATGCACTGCTCAAGAATTGGTCTTTTTCCTTTTTTTAATTTTTTTGTTTAATTTGGTAATGATATATATTGTTTAATACATATAATTTTTATTTAATTTGAATGCAATATCTACTGAAAAATCAGAACGAAATAATTTAATTATTATAAAAAACTTTTTAACTAGCAGCTCGACGTCCACCAAGCTCGATGTCTATAAATCGCTCAGTCGGCAAGCAAGTGAGTAAATTCCCTATAATCGAAACCAGTGCTACCATCTATTAATGTACTGTGCGACTTACGTTGATCCTGCTTTCGATTACGTACTTCATGTCGTGACGTCAGGTGGCAAGATGGCTGCATGCCGAGGGTCAAGCACTAATACCAGTTACATTGAACGAAACTTTATTTTGTAATAACTATGAAAAATATTATTTTCTACTATAAGCGTATTTAGAAATTATTTTTTTGTTTTCTAGAAGCTGTTCAACTGAATGATAAATTTTTTACAAACATTATCGATTTTATTAATTAATTAAATAATTTTTGAAAAATAAAAAATAATATCCAAACACACTTTTGTTGAAAAGTTATTTTTATCTCAGTTATTAAAAAAAAAAAATGTTGTGACCCATGCGGTTGGTATTATTGTTTGACGCTCGGCGTGCAGACATCTTGGTTATTCTAAGGGCGTTAAGGTCCGAATTATTATTATTATTATTATACCATTAAGCCATTTCCCTTTCGGGGTAGGCGTGACTTGCTCGGTTGGCGAATAGTATTGTATAGGTTGAATAGGTATGTAGGTGTAAGGTTGTAAGGTATGTAGACATGTAGGTATATAGGTATAAGGTAGATAGGTATATGGATGTTAGGTATAAATATTTCAGATTGATCTGGAATTCTCGTGTTATTTATTTAAATGACACGTTTATTCCGCAACACTGCTCCGACCCAGGTTGCTGATCAATCTCTCTAGCGATCACCCCAAGTGAAGAGCCTCACAAAATTGTTATGTATGGTTCTCCACTTGGGCCCATTAGTATCCAAGGTCTTTGTTTCAGGCGCCATTCATTCTACTGTCACTCTGTTTACAAACTATTTGTCGCCACACTTTTCTGTCCTGGCATACTACTCTAGCTTCCTTCACGTCCATGCATTTTTTCATGCAAGCTCTTGTGTTTCTATGGCTTCTTATGTCTCTACGGATCAATGTCTCATTTACAGATTCTAACCATTCTTTCGGCGGTCTACCTCTGGGCATTCTACCATTTACTTTACCTTTATACACTTGTTTGGTCAGTCGTTCACCTTTCATTCTTTCAAGATGTCCGAACCATCTTAACTGATTTCTTTCACATATGTCAACTAGTGTCTCTCCTGTACCACATTCTTTGAGGATAGTCTCGTTTCGGACTTTGTCCATCAGTGTTTTCCCGCATATTATGCGCAGAGGTTTCATGCCGATCGCGTTAATTTTACTCCTGTCCTTTTCTTGACAGGTCCATGTCTCGCTACCGTATAGTACAGTCGGTACGAATATAGAATTATGTATGGCCATTTTAGCTTTTTTTGATATGTTTTTATTTGTGAGGATGGATCCTACTCTACCGATAACCTGTCTACCCTTATTTATGCGCCTATCTAACTCCCCATCTATTTTTCCATCGCTAGTGAATAGACTACCTAGATACACGTACTGGTCAACTTGTTCTAATCTCTCATCATTTATGATAATGTTGCATATTGTTTTCTCACTTTTTCCCTCAAACACCATGATTTTTGTTTTATTTACGTTAATTTTGAGTCCCATGTCCTTCATGCTTGTATTAAGTTTATTCAACATTCTTTGCAAATCCTCGACTGATTCTGCCATAACAATCTTGTCATCTGCGAAAGCTAACCCACGTACCTTGACTGTTTGGAGATCTACACCTTCTTCGTCGAAGAGTGCAGTTCTTAGACACTTATCCATGAATATGATAAATAGCCACGAGGACATAACGCATCCTTGTTTCACGCCTTGCGTAATATCGAACCAGTCACTCAGTTTCCCGTTTACCCTTACGCTCGCTTTACTACCTGTATATATTGTTTTTATTGCTTGCAGGAGCCCTCCATTTACTCCGTATTCTTTAAGAACTTCCCAAAGTTTACTTCTATTTACCGTGTCAAATGCTTTTTCTAGGTCAATAAATGCACAGAAAACTTTCTTTCCTACTCTCAAGCTTTTTTCTGTGATCTGTCTTAGGCTAAATATCTGATCTGTACATGATCTTCCTGGCATAAATCCACTTTGGACTTCCCATATGTTTTCTTCTGTGATTTCCATTACCCTACGAATAAGTATTTTTGAGTATATTTTACTTACGGTACTTAGTAGACTGATACCTCTGTAATTGCTGCAGTTGCTTTTGTCTCCCTTTCTTTTGTATATTGGTACGATAATCGCTTTTCTCCAATCGTCCGGGACTTCTCCTGTCTCGATACATAAATTTATCAATTCGCACAACCTGTGAGGTATGTACTCGCCACCGTATTTAAGCATTTCAGCGCTGATACTATCTACACCAGCAGCCTTACCGTTTTTCAAGTTCTTTATTATGTTTTTGACCTCAGTGACACATACTTTTTGAATTGGGTTTTCTAATGCATTATGTTCTATGTCGCAGTTTTGTTGTCCTATATCTTTACCTCCTAATAGTTCTTTAAAAGAGTCTTTTAAAGCGTCTACTATCCCGTCTATATCATATAGCATTTCACCTTTGCTGTTTCTCATGCTCGCAAACTCTGTATTTTTACTTTCCTTCAACTGTTTATATAATAGTTTCATCATTCCTTCAAAGCTGTTTTGTATTTTCCTCTCTTCTTCTGTTCTCATTTTCTCTTTACTCTCTTTGACTAGTCGTTTAACTTTTCTCTTTTTGTGTCTGTAATCATTTTTAAGTCTATTTCTCTCCTCATCGCTAAGACCTGTAATTTGCAACGTTCTTTCGTGCGCTTCTCTCTTTTCTTTTTGGGCTGACTCAATTTCATCATTCCACCATGCATCACCAGATTTTCTTCCAACAACCGCCGTACCACATACTTCGGTCGCAGTTTCAACGATGACATCCCGTAGCAAAGTCCACATGCCCTCTAAATCTTTACTGTTTATTAATCCCTTCCAAATTGTCTCATCTATACGTTCGTTTAACCTATTTTGAAAGTCTATTCGCACTTCCGGTTTTTGTAAATTTTCAATCTTTATTCGCGTTTGTTTTGTTTTTGTTGTTTTCTTTCTTCTCCATCCCCGCCCTAAATTTATTTTGGAGACTAAGAGGTAATGATCGGTATTGCATTCGGAACCCCTCATGACTCTTGTATCTTTCACTAGTTCTCTTAGTCTTTCATCCGCAATAACAAAGTCAATTATACTGTGGCTATTTCCTTTACGCCAGGTGTACATATGGATCATTTTGTGTCTAAACCAAGTATTTGTAATAAATAGGCCCTTTTCTAAGCATAAGCTAACTAATTTTTCCCCGTTATAGTTTTTTTTTGTTGCATCCCCAAATTTACCTAGCACCCTTTCTGTATCTGTATCCTGACGTTGAACGCCGACCCATCCGTTCATATCTCCTAGCAGAATTATTCTTTCACCTTGATCGCAAGTACTTATTGTGTCATTTAAAGTGTCCCAGAAAGCGTCTTTGACTTCTCGCGGCTCACTGTCAACTGGGGCGTAGCACGCTATGATAAATAACCTTCTGATTCCTACCTTCATTCTAGCCCACAACAGTCTGGGAGATACAAAATCATGATCTTTGAGATGCTGTCTTGCTTTTTCATTCATAATTAAACCGACCCCTTGACTACGATTTGATTCACTACCTACTCCTGACCATATTTCAAAACCGCCTTTCAACACCCCATTTTCTATGTTTCTACTTTCGCAACCCTTTTTCTTCGTCTCAGGTACACATAAAATATCTAGTTTCCTTGCATGCATAGTTTCTCGTAGTTCTCTTACTTTAAGGTCGTTCACTCCTCTAGCATTCCAGACACCCAGTCTCCATTCATCGCCTGAAACTCGACTTTTACGTTTACCGTGTGTATGCATTTCGTCAATCCAAGTTTCAGTCCATTCCGAGGCTACTTTATTGTTTGTATTATTCATGTTTAGATTGTACACCCAACTATCACCTTTATGCGCGAAATTTGTTTTGCGAGCCGAAATCATGTCCAAGTTAAGTGATTATTCGTTGTAAGGTGGATAGTCTATCTGTAACGTCAGTCCCACCAATACTTCTGTTACTGTGTAGGGGGGGGGGGGGAGAGGTGAGGAAAGAGAAAGGAAACCGAGAGTCTCAATTGGTTGGTGATTCATGCTGAGAAGGTTACCAGCCTTCAGCAGCGTTGTATTTGATAGGAGTTAATATGTGCCTATCAGCTGAATCCTGGCCTACCTCTAAACGAGGAGCCAATAAGTCTTTTTTTTTTTTTTTTTTTTTTTTTTTTTTTT
>CAKNYM010050149.1:34990-60329 GCA_932195095.1 Andricus curvator | reverse complement strand
AACAAAAAGATGAATTTTCAACGAAAGGTTTAATATTTCGTATTTCAATTGAACAAAATTTAAATTTTAAATCAAAAAGATAGAAAAATGAATTTTTTTACGATAAAGGATGAGTTTTCAATCCAAAAGAACGAATTGTCAACAAAATAGTCCAATTTTCGAATAAAAAAGAACTCAAAAATTAGTTGAATTTTAAACCTACAAAGATGAATTTTTAATCGAGAGAGATATAGTTTCAACCAAATAGATGAATTTAAACAAAAAATTAATGTTCTACTCAAAAAGGCGAATTTTCCACAAAACAGTTCAATTTTCCATCCGACCTTATGAACTAACAAAAAAGTTAATTTCCTACCAAGTAGTTAATTTTTCAAATGAATAGTTTAATTTTTAACCTAATAGTTGAATTTTAAACTAAAAATAATTTAAACCTAAAATGGAATACATACATAGTTAGACTTTCTGTCTAAAAAATTAATTTTGAAGGAAAAAATAACTAATTTTATACCAGTTAAAATGAAATAAAAAAAGACGATTTTTCAACTATATAGTTAAACTCACAGTCAATAAGATGATTTTTCAAAAAATAAGATTAATTTTCTACCAAAACGACGAATTTTCAACAAAATACATGTATTTTCGACAAAACCGTTGGATTTTCCACCCGACACTATGAATTTCTAACAAAAAAGTTAATTTTCTACCAATTTGTTAATTATTCAAATAAATAATTTAATTTTCAACGAAATAGTTTAATTTTAAACCAAATAGTTTAATTTTAAACCAAAAAAGATAAGTTTCCCACCAAAAATGGAATAGTTACATTTTAGTTTGAAAACTTTATTTTCAACAACAAAAAAAACGAGTTTTCTACGAAGCAAAATAAATTAAAAAAGACGATTTTTTAACAAAATAGTTGAATTTACAGCCACAATGTTGAATTTTCAAAAAGGAAGATTAATTTTATAGTTTATACCTAAAAATCGAATTTTTAACGAAATACATGAATTTTCCACAAAACGGTTCAGTTTTCCACCCGGCACTATGAATTTTAAACTAAAAAGATCTGTTTTTAACCAAAATGGAATAAGTTACATTTTTAGTTTAAAAACTTGAATTTTGAACAAAAAAACAAATTTTCTACCAGTTAAAATGAACCAAAAAGACGAATATTTAACAAAATATAAGTTGAATTTACAGCAAAAAAGATGAATCTTCATAAAAGAAGATTAATTTTATAGTTTATACAGGTAAAAAATTATGCTTTTTATTTGAAATTTCGTTCTTTTTGGTAGAAGTTAATCTTCTTTGTTGAAAATTCAATTATTATAGTTAAAGATTCATCGTTTTGTTTAAAATTTTATCTTCTTGATTCAAAATTCACCTTTTTAGTTGTGAATTCAATTATTCTAGTTAAAGCTTCTTCATTTTTTAGTTTAAAATTCAACTATTCCAGTTAAAGAGTCATCATTTTAGTTACAAATTCATCACCCTGTTTGAAAATATAACTATTTTTTTTAAATTAGTTTTTTCTGTTTGAATTCTTTTTTTTTAAGTGAATATGTAACTATTCCAATTGAATATTCCATCATTTCAGTTGAAAATTCATCTCTTTGGTTGCGAATTAATTGTTTTTACTGAAAATTTAACTATTCAATTTTCATTTTGTTGAAAATACGTCTTTTTTGTAGAAATTAATATTCTTCTTGGTTGAAAATTTACCTTTTTGGTTAAAGATTTGACTATTCCAGTTATAGATTTATCAGTTTAGCTGAAAATTCATCTTTTTGAGTGAAAATAAAATTACTTCGTTGCAAATTAAAATCTTTTGTTAAAAATTCATCCTGTTGGTTCAAAATTGATATTTTCCAGTTTAAATCTCATAATTTTAGTTGTAAATTCGTCAGTTGGTTGCAATTTTTTTTGTGGAAAATCAATTTTTTTTAATTGAAAATTTAACTTTTCCATTTTTGGTAAAACATTGATCTCTTTTAGTTTAGAATTCAACTAAATATCTGTATTTTGTTGAAAAATCTTTTTCTGGTAGAAAATATTATATTTTTACTTAAAAATTTAGGAATTTGAAGAGCGTTTTAATTTAAATTTATTGAAGAACCCACATTAATTTTACATAAATGCACTGAATTTTAATAATACGAATAATACGTGAGAAGATAAAATGAAAATTTGTTTGAATTATTATTCAAAATCATGGACTTTAATAGACAAATTCAAGGAACGATTAGTTATGTTTTTACTATTATTTAATTATTTAATCAATCGATGGTGCTAATTTATTTAAGAATATCTTGTAATATAATTTGTCGAAGCTTTCTAAATTAAAGATATCAATTGAATCCCTAGAAACCGAAAAAAAACATTAAACTCGCGGAACTGTATACATATTTCGAGTCAATTGTTTAAAAAAATATTTGAATTTCTCGACGCACTATGCAAAATTATACCTGGAAAAAACTTGAGATACCTGGGAAAAACCTGTAATTGTCAGGACATTTTTTCCAGGATTTTAGCAGACAACTTAATTATGCAGACTGCATCTAATTTATTTTTTTCAACAGCTTTTAATATCGGGAAAGGGGCTGTTGCTGGTGCCAGTGCTTTAGGATTAGGCGCACTCTGTTTCTATGGATTAGGTCTTTCATCGGAGACCGGGGCCATTGATCATGCACAGTAAGTTCAATATGAAAATTTCCATCCCAGTAGATTTTACGATGTAGTAGATTTTAGTGTGCTTAATAACGAAAATTTATTAAATTTATTTATATTTATTCTTATTTATTTTATATTTATTTTACATTTATTGTATTATTTATTATATATTTTTTATTGATTGTTATTTATATAATTTATTCGAATCCACACAAAAATAAATCCATTTTTTTTTTTTTTTTAATGATATTTAGAGGTGGCGCAAGCCCCATGAAGTTTAACACGTATTTCCGATTAGAAAAAAAGACGTTTTTGGAAATGTTATTCAGAATCCTCAATATTAGCTGCATGGAGAATAGACATAAGGAGCCCAAAGTCCTGTACATTGACTTCACCAAAAACGAGCATTTTTCTGTCGGATGTACAATAACGCATCGAAATGCTAGATCTTCTCGAGCGCGGCGCTAGTGTGGTACGGGTAACGATGGCCGCCGTCATGGTCCGTGTAAATATAACCTGTGATATAATCCTAATCAAAAATACAAAATTCCTAAATGACTAAAACAATTTTTTAAGACATTTAAAGGACATTGAAATGTAAAAACTGTTATATTCACGTGGAAGTCCGATATCAGTTCTGTGATGCGTATGCGTACAAGATTGAAAACTGATCAGTTATATCCTTATTGTTTTCCACGTTTGTGCAATAAATCTGAAGTACCTACCACGTCCATTGCAGGATCACTTCCATTACATAGAATCACCGATATTTCGAGATAAGTAAAATAAAATTTCTCCGTTTTAATAATAATTTACACATTTCTATTAAAATCACATTGGTAAATAATGTAAGATGTCAACATATACGGCGGCCATTTTTCTTCGTGCAACACTAGCGCCATAACTCGGGCAGTATTGTAACCCTTTTTATACGACAAAAATTTGCTTATTTTCGGTTACATTACTTTGGTCTCCTTATGTCTATTCTCCATGATTAGCTGAATCGAGTTGAAACTCAACATTTCTCTTCACAAGGAGCCATAGAACACGAATAAAATATTACTTTTCAAATATCACCCCCATAAGTCTCTTTTATAGTGTACCAAAAACCCCCCATAAGTGAAAAAATGGGTTTTGCGAGTTTCTAGCTCTAATTATGATCTTTTTTCGGTTTTTTGAACGTAAATTGTTTCTAATACATAAAATACTACTTTATATTGATAATTATATTTCTACATGAATTGTTTAAACAATGTATTACCTTTTTTAGTAATTTTTCTTATAATAGAGATAGAAAGTCCCGGCTCTTTCAAAAATTTCCACTTTTTGTCCACTTTTCAATTAGAGTAAAGTAATACAAAGAAATACAAAATATATGATTTTTCAACAAAATTCACGAATTTCAGAGCTAATAGTTGAAATTTTGAAGTAAAAAAGATCAATTTTCAACCAAATAGTTGAATTTTCAATTTAAAAATATCAATTTTGAACGAAGTAGTTGAATTTTGAATTTTCAACAAAATAGTTACATTTTCTATCAAAGTGATGAATTTTCAACTAATATGGTAAATATTCAACAGGAATGGATGAGTTTACAACAAAATACATACATTTTCAACTAAAAAAAAAAAAATTCAACCAAAAACTGAATATATAAATTTTCAGTTAAAAAAATTAATCTTCAACACAAAAAAACAGGAATTTTCAAGAAAATAGTTTTTCAACTGAAATAGATAAATTTTCAGTAAAAATTACTTTTCTATCAAAAAAACAACGAATTTATCAACAACAACAAAAAGTTAAATATTCAACCAAAGAGGTGACTTTTCAATTACAATGGTGAACTTTTACCAAGAAAGGTTAATTTTTAACAAAAAAGCCTAACTTTCAACCAATTAGTTGAATTTTCATTTTACAAAAAATGAATTCTCAACGAAAAACGTAATTGTTATTTCAACCAAAAAAGATCTTAATTTTAAATCGTAAACCGTTAAACTCAACGAAAAAACACAAATTTTCAACTAAGAAAGATTTCTCAGTTAAGAGAGAAAAAATGTCAAACAAACTGTTGAATTTTTAAGCAAAAAAAAAAAAAAAAAATCAACCAAAAAGAGTAATTTTCTACCAAAAAGGACGAATTTTCAACAGAATACATTAATTTTCCATCGGACACTTGAACTTTCAACCAAAAATTAGGTAAATTTCAGTTTAAAAAATTAATATCCAGCAAAAAAAATTAATTTCCATAAAAATAGTTTAATTTTCAAAGAGATTTTTATGCAAATTAAATTTTTTTTGGTTGGATATTAATTTTTTAAACTGGAAATTTATCTATTCTATTTTTGGTTGAAAATTGATCTTTCTCGTTGAAAATTCAAGTGTTCGATTGAAAATCAATGTATTATGTTGAAAAATCATCCTTTTTGGGTGAAAATTCGTTTTTTTTTGCTTAAAAATTCAACAGTTTGTTTGAAATTTTTTCTCTCTTGACTGAGAAATCTTTCTTAGTTGAAAATTAAGATCTTTATTGGTTGAAATAACAGTTACGTTTTTCGTTGAGAATTCATTTTTTGTCAAATGAAAATTCAACTACTTGGTTGAAAGTTAGTCTTTTTTGGTAAAAATGTAGTATTATAATTGAATAATTGAACGAACTTACCTGTAAGTGAAGTTCGATTCTAATTGTATGAGCGCCACCGAAGAATAGATCAACTCGTAGTTCCCCCACTTTGTGCTTGTGCTGTCACAATTTCAAAGAATAACCGAAAAAAAACACGGCAGCTTCCTACCAACGTCCGGCTACTCATTATTTTAAAGAATGGCCGTAATCTTTACTAAAAGGGCATAACTAAGAATTAAAAAATTAGTTAAAGGGCCAGTATATTTATATACCGGGTGGGACTGATCTATTCTTCGGTGGCGCTCATACAATTAGAATCGAACTTCACTTACAGGTAAGTTCGTTCAATTATTCAATTGTATTTCGCGCCACCTCCGAATAGATCAACTCGTAGATGTTGAAAGCATTTAATACGTAGATTACGGCAATCACTCTGATAAGAGAAATTTATTACAAATTTTTTTTACAAATTTTCTTACATTCCGAGATGTTTATGCGAAGAATTCCTTGAGAATATATTAATTAAACACAAACTGAAATTAACTGTGTATTAACCTTCTAAGATAGACCTAGCAAATTGCTGGTTATCCTTTACAATCTCTCTATCATAAAATCTGGCGAATGTTTGAGACCTATCTGTCCAACCTGCCGTCTTTCTAATTAAGTCTAGATCAACGCCACGCCTTTTAGCGGTCGATGTGGACGCATGTCGTGTACTATGAGCTGAAAAAATATCTGTATCGATACCGCTCTCAGTTAAGACTTCCTTAACCCAACGACTTAAAGTTTGCGAAGAAACAGCCTCATGGGGCTTTTGGAATGATATGAATAATTCCTGTACATTACGTAACGATCTAGTTTTTACAAGATAGCTCTGTAAAGCTGAAGCTGCACATATTTTTCCCACAGAGTAAAACGGTAGGACTAGTAAAGGCTGTGTTCTATTTTTATTTGATGTCTTAATGCGGTCGGGAATCTTAATCTCAATTGCCGTTCCTGTATCTCTAATGTTAACAACCTTTATTAATGAGAATGTTTGCATTCTGTGACCCGTTATGAGAGCAAGTAAGGTTACTAATTTCTTCGATAATTCTTTTAACCCTAGCTCCTCATTTGGAGGTATTGCTAAAAAATAGTCTAATACTATCTTTGGATCCCAGGTGCTGTCATAGCGTGGTCTAGAAGGTCGCAAACTGGACACGCCTTTAAAAAAACGTTTCACTCTAGGGTCCTTAGCGATTTCTGAGTCTACTATTAATGATATTGCTGACCTTGTGGCGTTTATTGAGCTATGTGACAACCCCTTATCAAATTCGTTGGTTAGAAAAGCTAGTAGGTCTGCTATCGGAGGATTAAACAATTCAATCGATCTCTCGGCAGAGAATCTCCACCATTTTTTGAGTGCCACGTCGTAATTTTTTATCGAAGAAGAACTTAGAGAACCAGTCATGACTTCCAACGATTTCTCTGGGGCTCCTCGTCTCAGGAACGCCTCCCGGATAACCACCCTGCCACCAGGGTAAGGTTTTTCCAAAGCGGATGAGGATTCCTATCAGACGAAATCAAAAGATTTATATCCGGATTAAATTTAATTGCTTTACGAATCATCAGTGAATAAAATAAAGGGTACCAGGGCTGGGTTGGCCAGTCTGGCACTATCATGATTCCCTCCGCCTGATCTCTTTTAATTTTTGCAAGAGTTTTTAAGATTATACTAAACGGCGGAAAAGCATAAAAGAAAACCGAACTCCAATCCAAGGTAAAAGCATCTATCGCCTCAGACCCAGGATCTCTTTTCCAGGAGATATAACGCATACATTTCGAGTTCGTTCTACTTGCAAACAAGTCGATTTCTGGTTTTCTAAAAGTTCTGACAATCTTTTTAAATGCGGGAATAGATAGTTCGAATTCCGTTTCAGGTTCTAATTTTCGAGATTCGGCATCTGCTTCAAAATTATCTTTTGAACTAATATAGGAAGCAAAAATCCAAATATTGCGCTCCTCGCACCATTGCCAAATCTCTTTTGAGATCTTATTCAAGTCCTCGTACTGAACACCGCCCATTCTATTGATGTACGACACGGCTGTCGTATTATCTATTCTTAATAAAATTTCCCCATCATAAATGTCTTTTGCTAAACATCTGAGACCAAAGAAGGCAGCTTTGAGTTCTAAGAAGTTAATGTGAAGCTTACGTTCGGACACTGACCAGAATCCACTAGCTTTTTGATTATCACATACAACTCCCCACCCTGACTTAGAAGCATCGGAAAAAATCTCTGAGCGAAAGACAAGACCTTTAATAGAGTTATTACCAGATAAGATAGTTGATTGCCACCATTTCAGGTCCAAAGGATTAAATCTAACAGGCATGAGAGCATCATAATTTCCACCATTTTGTCTTAATGCTAGAAATCTTTGTCTTTCTAAATCCTTTGTGTAGACCCAGTTGTATTTAATAGCTGGACAACAAGCTACTATAGATCCTACGAACTGTGCGAAGACTCTTATCCTACACTGTACAGGTTTACTAAAGATCTGTAGCTGTTTCTGAATGTGAGATCGCTTCTCACGTGGGAGTTCTAATGTCATAGATTTAGAATTATAAATGAATCCTAAGAACTTACATCTCTGTTCAGGATTCAGTTGACTCTTTTTCAAATTTATTATGAACCCTAAGCTTTCCAATAACTCTTTAGTTGTCTTTAAATTCACCCCACAGTCCTGATATGTCTCTCCAAAAAGAAGAAAGTCATCTAAATAGAGAACCGAACTATATCCTAATCTTCGTAGATAAGAAACCACAGGTTTCAATAGTTTTGTAAACACTTGAGGAGCTGTACACAGACCAAACGGAAGACAAGTAAACTGATAGACCTTTCCATTAAATTCAAATCTTAAAAATTTTCTGTCCGATTCATGTATTGATACTAAATAATACGCGTCCTGCAAGTCTAGAGTTGACATAAAACAGTTCGGACTCACAAGACTGACAGCTGTTCTGTAGTCTTCGAGCTTAAAATGCTCTGTTTGAATAAATTCATTTAGATCTTTAAGATTTAAAATGAACCTAAGAGACCCATCAGGTTTCGGTAGAAGAAAGAAGCTAGAAATAAATTGATCATTTGATGGACTACATTCTTCTACTGCTCCTTTAACTTGAAGTTGAGAGATAAGCGACATGATATTATATATATCCCTTTTGTCCCATTTCGATTTATGGACTGGCTTTAATTGGCAAGGAGGAGAAGAGAAGGGTATCCTATAACCTTTTATCCATGATAAAATTCGCGGGTCTGAGGTTAGAGCCTCCCATTTTTCAAAAAATAAACATAATCTTCCAGCAATTATACTTACAGAAACCTCTAATGTCTCCGCGTGCTCTTGTACGGTGTCTTGTTGAAGTCCTGTTTGCGCTGATTCTGAGATCTCAGAGGGCCCGTGAAGGATTTCTTCTGCCCGCCCTGTGTCGAAAAATGTGGCTTCGGGTGTCGACGAGGCGGGCCCCTCCCGTTTTTTGGTGTCCCTGACGTATGAGATTTTGCAGGTCTTAACACCTTGGCCGAATTCTCGAGCAGCTTAGCAGACTTCAAACTCTCTGGAAGATCCTTTCCGAAAAGAAACTGGTCCATCTTCGTAGCTTTCAGGGACTCCCTCCAAGGAGGATCCATATTAGCGATGATCAAATTTTTTCTTATTTGAGACTCGCCGTATTGCAGATCAGTGAGCAAGCGGCAAGCGTCACTTAGGTTCTCAATTAGAGGATCCACAGTCTCCCCTTCTTGATCAGCATCCCTTTGGACGAGCGTCATGATGGATCTGCCTACAGCCGAAATGCTAGCTGTCAAACTCTTTTGTTTTGAAAGGATTTTTTCGTCCCTTGACAAGGTGTTTTCAGCTTTTTGTAAAGCTAGTTTAACTTCGTCGTTGAGCTTGGGAGGGTCGATGTCCAAACAATTAACCGGTGGCGGATATTTTACGACGAGTTTTGCTTTCTCTTCTGATGAGAGACCAATTTTAATAATGTCCGCCCAGCGGATGGCGATGTCCTCCAGGACTGCCGGCGCAAGGACCCTGTCTTCTAGGCAACGTTTCCCAAGAGAATTAAGAACGCCTTCTTTAATTTTCTTACTAAGCGAATCAGCAGTTTCAGGGACCACCTGTTGTACCTCGAGAACACTCGAGGTATTTGCCGTGGGTGCCAAATTCAAAAGCGGTGGCCTTGGTTCCCTTTCTAGAGATGGTGGACGATCTACTTCCGGATCCGAAATTCCAGGAGAGTATGCGCCATTTCTCGAACTAGAGCGTGACCTTCGCCTTCTTCGACGGTTACCTCGATCTGTTTTAAAAAACAAGTTCGCATTTGTAAAAAGGCTATTCCTAAACAAAGTTTTTCTATACAGGGAAAAGCCTGTTAGTTCGTCTCCATGGTAACAAACAATCCCATGTACAGGTTAAGAGCCTGTATGATGGAAAGAAAAATCACCCAAGGAAAAATATTTTTCCACAATGGTTAAGAGCCATGGGACACGAAATGGGTCAGACCCAGATCGTTTCTGAGAGATGAGACCTCACAGATCATTGGGTTTTAAATTGCGGCTAGTACCTGATACACTGGAATCTCGTGACGAAGATGACGGAGAAGAACTCCTACGATGGCGGCGCTTATTCCTGCGTTTTGTTTTCAACTTCTTTATCACTTTTAACAATTCGCGTGAATAATCTTCGTCATCAGACGAATCACTGCTGTATCTTCGCGAACGTTTATTTTTACCCATCTCGGAACGATCTACACACTTCTTGCAAAAAGAAAAGAATGAGTAGCCGGACGTTGGTAGGAAGCTGCCGTGTTTTTTTTTTCGGTTATTCTTTGAAATTGTGACAGCACAAGCACAAAGTGGGGGAACTACGAGTTGATCTATTCGGAGGTGGCGCGAAATACAATTGAACGTTCACCTCTTTGGTTGAAGATGTAACTTTTTTTTGTTGATAAATTCGTTGTTTTTTTGGTAGAAAAGTAATTTTTTGCTGAAAATGTAACTATTTCAGTTGAAACTTAAATTATTTTGTTGAAAATTCATGTTTTTTTTGTGTTAAAGATTAATTTTTTTTACTGAAAATTTAACTATTCAGTTTTTAGTTGAAAAATTTTTTTTTTAGGTGTACATTTATGTATTTTATTGTAAACTCGTCCATTCCTGTTGAATGTTTATCGTATTAGTTGAAAATTCATTATTTTGATTGAAAATCTATTTTGTTGAAAATTGAAAATTCAACCATTTCGTTGAAAATTGATATTTTTTATTTAAAATTCAACTATTTGGTTGTAAATTGATCTTTTTTACTTCAAAATTCAACTATTAGCTCTGAAATTCGTGTATTTTGTTGAAAAGTCATATTTTTTGTAGAAAATTCACCTTTTTGCTTTAAAAATGGACTATTCCAATTGAAGATTCATAATTTTAATTGAAAATTCATCACTGGGTGGAAATTTAACTATTTTGTTAAAAATTAGTTTTTTTTTTGTTCTAAATTAATTTTTTAACTGAAAATTACCAATTCCATTTTTAGTTTTTGTTGAAAAATCATATTTTTTATCAGAAAATTTATCTTTTTGGTTGAAAATATAATTGTTTAGTTAAAAATTCACCTATATTGTTGAATTTACATATATTACCTATTTATTACATATATTTATAACATATATTACCTATTTGTTTACCTATATTGAAGCATTTGAAGCTTTTTAATTTGAATTTAATGTAGTACTTACATTAATTTTACGCAAATATGCACTGAATTTGAAATGAAGGAAGATACATTTTTTTTAAAATATTATTCAAATTCATGGACTTTCGGGACAAAATCAAGAAATGATTAATTTTTTTGTATTATTTATTTCAAACCTTTCGAAATTAAACATATTAGTTACTTTCTCAAATTAAAAAAAAACAGTTATTTAATTTTTCATATTAATAGTACTATTTTTACACATTTAGATATTTATTTACAATGACTGAAAAAATTCTTTTTATAATAAACTCCTGAAATTGTATACATGCTCCGAGTCGATTGTTTTTTCTTTGATTGAAAATTTAACTATTTTATTTATTTTGTTTTCCTCTGTTAGAAAGTTTTTTAAACTGAAAATTTAACTATTTCATGTGAAACTTAAACTATTTTGTTGAAAATTCTTTTTTTTTCTGTTGGAGATTATTTTCTTTAGTTTAAAATTCAACTATTTGGTTGAAAATTTACTTTTTTAAATTGAAAATTCAACTTTTTGGTTGAAAATTTATGCAATTTGATGAAAGGTCATATTTTTTGGTAGAAAACTAATCTTGTTTGAAAAGTCACTTTTTTGGTTTAAAATTCAACTATTCTAGTTAAAGATTAATCATTTTAGTTCAGAATTCTTCTTTTTTCTTTAAAATTCAACTAGTATAATTGAATTTTTATCATTTTAGTTGAAAATTTAACTATTTTGTTGAAAATTCGTTTTTTTTGTTCAAAATGAATTTTTGAACTGAATATTTAACTATTCCGATTTCGATGAAAAAGCAATATTTTTTAGTTAAAAATTCAACTACACTACCGTGCAAAAGTTTTTGATCACCTATTTTTTGATGACTGATTAAGATCTCTTAATATTAATAATGTCGGAGCTAAAAAAATTTCTCTTTAAAGGGTTGAGTGCTCTCAAAATTCTGGATGAAATGAGCCCAGGATGAAGCCAATTTCTGTATTATTAAAGTAGAGATTGAAAAAATAGTGTAAATTTCAATGTTTTCTTAAATTTTCAATAACTTCCTTAATAATCAATATTTTTTTATGTTCTTGGGCTCATTTTAAAGCTATTTTTCCAACGTTTCTATGAAAGTCCCTCAAAATATTTGTCAAATTTTTATTTTTATTTTCCTATTTATAAGATGTTGACAAATTTTTCCAACCTTTTTGTTACAACTTTAAGAAGTTCTTGCACTGTGATAGGACATTTTTTAGATTTATGCTCATAAGCTGTTGCGATACTGTGGAAAAATAGCTTTAAAATGAGCCCAAGAAAAATACTTGAATGGCTCCATACTATGAAAAGTTATACCTGTAAAATTCTGGAGATACCTGGAAAAAACCTGGAATTGTTATGGAATTTTTTGTCCGGGTTTGAGTAGACACCCTGATATTAAAAATGGTTATTTACTCTCCACAGAGCTTGGCCACAGTACGTGAAGGAAAGGATTCGGTCGACGTATATGTACACAGCAGCATCTGTAGTTTCAACTGTAGCATCAGCTGCTATGGTTCTGCGATCTCCCGCCATCATGAGAGCAGTCTCCAATCAAGGTTTCCTTGCACTTGCACTCACGATAGGATCTTTAGTATTATCCTCAGCAATCGTTCAAAACATGCCCTACGAGGAAGGATTTACCGCGAAGCACGTGGCCTGGTTGGTTCATACCGGAATTGTTGGTGCAATTTTTGCACCACTGTACTTTATGGGTGGAGCTCTAGTTCTTCGGGCTGGCATTTACACCGCTGGAATAGTTGGAGGATTATCCACCTTGGCTGCTTGCGCTCCTAGTGAGAAGTTCCTCCAGATGGGTGGACCTCTCGCAATTGGGTTTGGAGTCGTGTTTGCCAGCTCTCTGGCAACTTTCTTCGTTCCACCAACAACAGTTCTGGGCTCTGGACTCCACTCCATGGTCTTATATGGAGGTCTCATTCTCTTCTCCATGTTCCTTTTGTACGATACGCAAAAGGTCATCAAGAAGGCTGAAACCTATCCGAAGTACAACATGAGCGGACACCAAGCTTTTGATCCAATCAATAAGTAAGTTTCTTTTGATCCATGCGTAAATCGATACCTCAATTTTGGAAGAACCTCTGAAGGAACTGTTCGTTTAAACTAACCAAGCTGGTGTTGATTGTCTAAACTGATCACTCTGCTTTTGTGTTTGCCCCTCGTTTTAGTATGCGTACGTGACGATAAATGGCAAGTCAAACAGCAGACAGGTTTAGTAATTCCCTTTGGTTTAGTTTATTTGAAATTGTTTTTAATTCACTTGAATTCCTTTGAGTTCTCTGCAGTCTGTTGAATTTCTTGGAACGATTATAAACTTACATTCCTTGATATCTTCTGAATACCTCTGAATTCCTTAAATTCTTTTGTATTGCTTGGGATGCTTTTAAACTCTTTAAAATTCTTTTGAATTCCTTGAAATCTTCTGAATTCCTTGCACCATTTTCCTGTCCTTGGAAATCAAGGAATTAAACGTCTTTAAGCAATTGAACGAAGTCAAGGAATTAAGTGATTTATTTTGAACTGCTTTTAAACTGTTAAATTATATCAAATTCCGTGAAATCTTTGAATTCAACGGGTTCAAGGAATTACTTTTAATTCGCGGAATTAGCTGAGTTCGTTGAATTTCTGGAATTTTTTAAATTCTGGGCTTCGTTGACTTCCTGGAATTCGTAAAATTCCTGGAATTCAAGCAATTGAGCATTTAACGAATTTAAAATTTAACGAATTCAACGTATTCCAGGAATTCCGAGAATTCAAAAAAATTCCACGAATCGAAGGAAATCCTTGAACCCGAAGAATTCATGCAATTCGTTTAAATTCCTTGACTTAGTTGAATTCCAAGGACTTCAAAATAATGCAAGGAATTCAGGAAATTCTTTGAAATATTCCGAATTCCTCGGAATTCTTTGAATTATTCTAAATCCTCTAAATTTTTCGAAATTTATAGCATTATTTTGAAGTTGTTAGAATTCAGTAAAGTCATCTAATTCAAGGAATTGGGCGATTTATTCTAAATTCCCTGAATTCCTAGCCTTATTTTAAAGTCTGTGGAATTCAACGAATTATTTAAATTCCTTGGAATATTCTGAATTCCTCTTAATTCTCGGAATTCTTTGAATTATTCTAAATTCTCTAGATTTTTCGGAATTTCTAGCATTATTTTGAAGTTCTTAGAATTCAGGAAAGTCATCGAATTCAAGGAATTGGGCGATTTATTCTAAATTCCTAGCCCTAATTTAAAGTCTGTGGAATTCAATCAATCCAAAGGAATTGGGCGAATTCTTCCGAATTCCCTGCCTTATTTTGAACTCCAACGAATTCAAGGAACTATTTAAATTTCTTGAAATATTCTGAATATCAATTCAATAAATTCAAGGAATTAAGTGAATTCATGAGATTGAAGGAATACAAAGAATTCAAGAAATTCGTCGAATCCAAGAATTCAGCTAATTGAGCGAAGTCTTTTGAGTTTCTTAGAATGCTTATTCAGCTTATTTAAGGAATTCTTTAAATCTTCTCAATTTGAATTCCAGAAATTCCGGGAATTATAAAGGAATTTCTTGAACCTGTGAAATTCATGCAATTCGTTTGAATTCATTGAATACGCTGAACTCCTTAAATTGGCTGAATTCGGTTAATTTCGTGAATCCCTTAGATTTCTTGAAGTTTTTGAATGTCTTGAATACGTTAAATTCCTGGAATTTTTTGAATTCCTGGGCTTCGTTGACTCCCTAGCGTTCGTTGAATTACTGGAATTCAAACAATCAGATTCAAGGAATTTAACAAATTCGAAGTATTCCAGGAATTCCGATAATTCCAGAAATTCTACTAATTCCGAGAATTTAAGTCATTCCGCGAATTCAAGGAATTCATGCAATTCGTTTGAATTCATTAAATACGCTGAATTTTTGGAATCAGTTGAATTGCTTGAATCTCCTGAATTTGCTTAATTATTTGAATCTGTTGAAGATTTTAAGGAATTTAAAAGAATTTGAAAGAGTTTAACCCTAGAACGGTAAACGGGGGTTCCAACGAACCCCAATCAAAGTCAAAGTACGCTCCGGACTCCTGAATTTTCAGGTTTTTTTCATATTTACAAATTATTCAACATTTTTTTTTAAATTTAAGAGAATGTTATTATTACCATTGTTTTCTACACTAAAAAACGAAGAAAATGCGCTATATTAAAGTTGTTTTACTGCACATAGAAAGCATTGTGCCACGGTACAATTTTGGGGTGTAGCGGAACCCCCGTTTACCGTTAGCGTATGAGCCAGCTCAGTTTACCGTTCTAGGGTTAAAAGCATTTCAAGAAATTCAAAAGAATTAAATTCCTTGAATCTCCGAAATGCGCTTAATTCCTTGAAATCTTTTGAATTCTTGGAATTATTTTCAATTCCCTAAATTCTTCTAAATTTCTGGAATTATTTTGAAGTCCTTGGAATTCAACGGATTCAAGAAATTAGGCGAATTCAGGAGATTTAAGGAATATAAAGAATTCAAGAAATTCATCGAATTCCATGAATTCAAGAAATTCCGGGAATTATAAAGGAATTGCTTGAACCCATGGAATTCGTTTGTATCCATTGAATACGCTGATTTCCTTGAATCTCCTGAATTCGTTGAATTGATTGAATTCGAAGACTTCGTTCAATTCCAATGACTTCAAAATAATACCAGGGATTCAGAATAATTCAGGGAATTTAGATTAATTTGAGGGATTTCGAGAATTAAGAGTAATTCAGAAGATATAAAGAAATTTAAATAATTCTTTGAATTCGCTCAATTTCTTGAATTCGTTTATGAATTCCTTGAATCTGTTGAATTAGCTGAGTTACCCGAATTTGTTGAATTCAGAAGATTTCAAGGAGTTTAAGAGTTTAAAAGCATTTCAAGAAATTCAAAAGAATTCGCACAATTCCTGGAATTCGATGCATTTCTTGTATTCGTTGAATTCCCTGAATTCTTTGCATTTTCAGAGTTTGTTAAATTTCTTGAATCTTCTGAATTCGCGTAATTCCTTGGAACTCGTTGAATTTATTGAATTCCAAGGACTTCAAAATAATACAAGGGATTCAGAAGAATTTTGAACAATTAAAAGAGTTCCAGAAAATTAAGAGGAATTCAAGGAATTGAAAATTTTCGCTGAATTCTTGGAATTCGCTCAATTTCTTAAAGTCCTTGAAATCGTAGAATTCCTGGAGTTCGCTTAATTTCCTGAATTTATGGAATTAGTTTAATTCCTTGAATTCTGTGGACTAAAAAATATAATAATAAAATGAGGAATTCTGGAGAATTTAGAATAATTTAAGGAATTTCGAGAATTCAAGGAATTTAAAACGTTTGAAAAGAATTTGAAAGAGTTTAAAAGGATTACAATGAATACAAAGAACTCGAAAGAATTCTAACATGGAGGTATGAAAATAACGAAATTAATACCGAGAAATAAAATCAATCTAATATGTTTTTTTTTCAGTGCCCTACACATTTACACAGACATCATCAACATTTTCATCCGGGTCCTCGCAATCCTGGGCGGTGGCGGCGGGCGAAAGAAGTAAATTTATAATAAATACAAGTATCACAAAATCTGAATTTCATACTCAACATCTATGAAATTAAAAAAGTTAATTCTGTAAATACTTTGCTGAACTGAACTAAAGCTTATGTACATTCTACGATAAATTGATTGCTTTGTAAGTATCAATATAATAGACAATTTAATAAATATTACGTAATTTAAATTAAATGCACTTTATTCTCAAGTACATTCTTCGATATAATATTAAAGTATCTTACAATCTTGAAAGCTTTAAGTTAGGGAAGAGATTTTCACATATTAAGGTTGTGCATGATTATGATAATATGCGTATGCGTATGTGAATATGATGATTTATAAATACAATGCGCGATTTATAACTCTTCCACAAGAGCTCAAAGATACAGGTCAATATCATAATTCATAAATATTCTCTTTGCAACTCGACCATCAATAAATCGAGTCTTTATCACTGTAAATGCTACAAAAACTTGGCATGATGACTAATTTCATGGACTCGATTTGAAACTTTAAGAAGTCCGGTTTATGAAATCAGCAATCACCAGTGGTGTAGTTGAGGCCTGGTGCCGCCAGGGTAATTTTTTTGGCTAAAGACGCATTTTACGTTTATAAATTCTTTTAAATGAAATTAAGGTAGATGACATGTTGAATTCAATACGAAATAATTTAAATTCTTAAGATTTCAAGCCGAAATATATTGAATTTTTAACAAAACAGTTGAGTTTTCAACCAGAATGATTTTCTACCAAAGAGATGAATTTTCAACACAACAAAAAATTAATTTTCAACCGAACAGTTGCATTAACAATCAAATGGATATACTTTCCAGTAAAAGAGACGAGTTTTCTAAAATGTAGTTAAAGATTTAACTGAATAGCAATATTTTTAAGCCATAAGACGAATTGTTTCGAAGTCAGTTGAAATTTTAACGAAAAAGTTACTTTTCGACCAAGAAAGATGAATTTTCCACCACAAGGGATGACTTTTTTATCATAAAAGATAAATTTTCAATCCAAAAGGATGACTTTTTAACAAAATAGTTGAATTTCTAACTAAATGATTGAATTTTCAGCATACGAAGTTGCATTTTCAATCAAATGGTCGAATTTTCAAACAAAAAGATTAAAATTCAATCAATGAATTTTATCAAAAAAGTTAATTTTCAACCAACAAAGATGACTTTTCTACCATGAAAGATGAATTTTCAACAAAAAAGTAATGTTTTTGACCTAAAAAGACGAATGTTTTAGAAAACAGTGAACCTTTAAATTGGAAAAGATGAATTTTTAACAAAAAAGATCATTTTCCATAAAGAAAGATGAATTTTTAACAAGATAATATGATTCTCAACCAAAAAGTTGAACTATCAACAAACAAGAATAATTTTCTACCCAAAAAGACGATTTTTTAAACAAAATATATGAATTTTCTACCAAATAGTTTCAACCAAACAGTTGAATTTTTAACAACGGAAAATGGAATAGTTAAATTTTCAGATAAAAACTCGGATAAAAAATAACTTTGAACAGAAAAAAAACAAATTTTCAACAAAATTGTTAAATTTTCAACTAAAATGATGAATTTTCGACCAAGGAGATTTGATCAAAAAAGACGTATTTCCATCTTATCCAGTATACAGGATAAAGTTTTAACCAAACATGGAATATTTAAATTTTCAGATAAAAAATAAGTTTTAAAAAACAAACAAAAATTAATTTTCAACAAAGTTGTTAAATTTTCAACCAAAAAGACGAATTTTCGACCAAGATGATTAATATTCTACCAAAAAAGACGAATTTTGAACAAACATAAAAGTTCATTTAAAATCAAATAGTTGAATTTTCAACTATAATTATGAATCCTTAATAAAAAAATTAATTAGTTTACAAAGTAATTCAAATTTTAGTCAAATAATCGACTTTTCAACAAAAAAAAGATGAATTTTCAACAAAATACACGAATTTTAACCAAATAATTTAACTTTTAACTGAAAAAGATAAATTTGTAACCAAATATGGAATAGTTAAATCTTCAGTTTGAAAAATTTGTATTCAACCAAATATTAAACGAATTTTCATTTTCTTTTTTAATAGAAAATGAAACTTCTTGGTTCATCTTTTTGGTTGAAAATTCAAATATTTGGTTAAAAATTCATTTTTTGGTTAAAGGTTAATCAATTTAGTTGAAAATTCATTTCTTTGGTGAAAGATTGAATTATTTCTTTAAAAATTCGTTTTTTTTTTTTGTTAAAAATCAATTTTTTTTTAAACCGAAAATGTACTAACTATTCTATTTTTTTGTTGACAATTTATTTTTTTTTTGCTAAAAATGAACTATTTGGTTAAAAATTTATTTATTTGATTGCAAATTGAACTGTTTTATTGAAAATTCGCTATCTCTTCGTTGATGATTAATTTTTTGAACTTAAGATTTAATTATTCCATTTTTTATAGAAAATTAATCTGCTATGTTTAAAATTCATCTTTTTCTTTGAGAATTTATTTCTTTGATTGAAAATTATGTTTATTAACTGAAAATTTTTCTATTCCATTTTCGGTCCAAAATTTAACTTTTTTAGTTGTAAATTTAAGCAGTTGGTTGGAAATTCATGTGTTTTCTTGAAAATTCGTCTTTTTTGGTAGAAAATAATTCTTCTTGCTTGAAAAATCAACTATGTGGTTAAAAATTCATCTCCTCAAACTGGTAACGTAGTTTATGGAAAGTACCACCAGATCTTTTTTTTCTTTTAGGACTACACCACTGGCAGTCACGCAATGTTTTGGTAGTCGACGTTTCAATAATTAGCTTAATCAGGGTGGTCCAAATTCTTTTTTTTTCGAATTTTCATGCATATCACTCGAAAATTTGTGCGAATCCACAAAAAAATCCATTTTTTTAAAAATCATATTGAGAGGTGGCGCAAGGCCCCATGAAAACACGTATTTCCCATAAGAAAAAAAGACGTTTTTGTAAATTTTATTCAGAATCGTCAATATTAGGTGAATTGAGTTGAAATTTATCATTTCCCTTCACAATTAGCAATAGAATACGAATGGAATATTACTTTTCAGTCATCACCCCCATAAGTCTGTTTCATATGGTCCCAAAAAAACCCCATTACTGATAAAATGGGTTTTGCGAGTTTTTGGTGCTAATTATGATTTTTTTGCGGTTTTTTAAATACACATTATTTCTAATACATGAAATTCTACTCTATACTGATAATTATATTTCTACATAAATTGTTTTAACAATTTATTACTGTTTTTAGCAATTTTCTCTTAGAATAGTTAGAGTCGCGGTTTTTTTAAAAATGTACCACTTTTTGTCCAATTTTCAAGTAGAGTGAGGTAATAATTAATTATTGCTAATAAAAATAATGGTTTAAACGATTTATTATTATTGTTAATAATTTTCTCTTAGAATAATGCTGGAAAAATGCAGTTTTTTTCAAAAATGTTCCACTTTTTGTCCTATTTTTAATTAGAGTGAGGTGAATGATTAATTAAAATTATCATTGAATAATGTTAGAAAGTTGCGGTTTTTTCTGAAATTTTCCACTTTCTGTCATCTTTTCACTACTTAGTAAAGTAATAATTGATGGAAGTTAAGAAACATAATTGTTCAGATAATTTATTAGTGTTTATAATTATCTTTCCTTAAATAACTGCTAGAAAGTTGTGTTTTTCTCTGAATTTTTCAACTTTTTGTCAACTTTTTACTTAATGAGTTAATTAATGCAAGTTAGAAACAACTATGAAATATTAATTTAAACAAAAAGGCCCTCAGCAACTACTTCAAGGAGAATTTACATTTAATATGATCCAGATAGAAAATTTAAAATATATTTCCTGTATCTGTTTTATTTCAGAAAAATATATTTACAAAAGAAAGAGATTGTTTAAAATATGATTCTCTCTAATGTTTATTTATTATTTGTTCATAACTAAAAAAGTAAATCAAAGTTAAGACTTTTCAGAAAGAACCGCAACTTTCTAGCACTTATCTAAGGGAAGATAGTTATAAACTATAATTTGTATAAACAATTATTTTTGCTAATTTTAATTAATTATTAAGTTACTTCGAGTGAAAAATAGACAAATACTAAGAAATTTCAGAAAAACCGCAACTTTCTACCATTAGGCAAAGAGAACATTATTAACAATAAGAATAAATTGTTGAAACGATTCTTTTTGTTAACTTGAATCAATTATTACTTTACCGTAATTGAAGGGTGGATAAAAAGTTAAAAATTTCTGAAAAAACCGCAACTATCTAGTATTAATATAGAAGACAGCTATAAACAAAAATAATTTGTTTAAACAATTATTGTTGCTAAGTTGAATTAAATGTTAACTCACTTCAAGTGAAAAGCGGACAAAAATTTTAAAAAAAAATGCAATTTCTAGCATTATTTAAAGACAATATTATTAACAATAATAATAAATTGTTGAAACAATTATTTTTGTTAATATTAATTAACTATTACCTCACTAAGAGAAAATTGCTCATAACAGTAATGAATTGTTTAAACAATTTATGTACAAATAATCACTTCCCTACTCTTTAGGAAAATGTATTAATATTGTAGGTCAATAGATTCGTCTCGAACCAAGGAATCATTTATATTCTTGCATCAACTTTGAATTATATTGAAGAAATTTTTTTTTTTGTACATTTTATATAATGTAGTATTTTATGTATTAGAAACAATTTGCATTAAAAAACCGCAAAAAAATCAAAATTAGCGCTAAAAACGTTTTTTCGAAAAAAAAAATAGATTTATTTTCGTGTGGATTCGAACAAATTTCCGGGGAATATTTTTTAAAGTCGGGAAATTTTTTCGAGGGCGTGCTCAAGTTTTTTTTTAAATTGCAACAAAAATAAAAACTGTATTTTTTTCGGGTTGAAATTAATGTTTTCAACTGAAAATTTATCTATTCGATTTTTGGTTGAAAATTGATAGTTTTTAGTTTCAAATTCGTTCCTTTTGGTAGAAAATTAATCTTCTGGGTTGAAAATTCGTATTTTTGCTTGAAAATTCAACAGTTTGTTTGCAATTCTCTCTCTCTATTGACTGAAAAAACTTTTTTCGGTGAAAATTCAACTCATGTTTTTGATTAAAGATTAATACATTTTGTTTTTAAAATAACTACTACATTTTCCGTTCAGAATTAATTTTTTTAATGAAAATTCAATTACTTAGCTGAAAGTTAAACTCTTGTTAAAAATTAATTTGTTTGCTGGAAGATTCTTCATTTTAATTGAAAATTCATATCTTTGGTTGAACATTAATTATTTTAACTAAAAATTTAACTCTTCAATTTTGGGTTGAAAAATGATAATTTTTAGTTCAAAATTCGTCTTTTTTTGGTATAAATTAATCTTATTTTTTGAAAATAAATCTTTTTGGTTGAACATTAATAATATATTGACGTTCTGAATAAAATGTACAAAAACGTCTTTTTTTCTTATGGGAAATACGTGTTAAACTTCATGTGGCTTGCGCCACATCTATCATTTAAAAAAAAAAAAAAAAAAAAAAAAAATGGATTTATTTTTGTGTATTCAAATAAATTTCCGGGCGATATGCATAAAAATTCGAGAAAAAAATTCCCAATTCATTTTTGGACCATCCTGTTGATCACACAAGCCAAAGCTAATTGACTGTTGCAATAACAATACTGAATAAATTTGCTGTGATGCCTGCGGTATAGTCAATTTTTGAAAATGCAAATTACACGTTGACGCAGTCGGGCCTACTGGGACCAGAATGTCGTCTAAGATAGCCGGCGAACAGTTTCCTCGCCTGGTTCAAAACTTTAATCACGTTGTGTCGACGAACCATTTTGTCAAAATGCATCGCCATTTCATTATAGTCCATTTGGTTGCGCATGACATAGTCTCTATGTTGTTGCAACATAGTGATGCACAAGAACATCAGAAACGGATTTCCGCCTCCAAATTCGCTAGGAGGTGGCAGCGAACTTCCACCCAGTTGATCTTCACTTGTACCAGCTGGTATCAGATTGATCAGTTCTGTTGCTTCCTCACACTGTTCTTGAATTGAAAGTTCAGGACTTTCAATCGCTACATTGTTCTGATTCCAACTTTCGGTTCCATCGCTGTCGGAGCAATTCTCAGACCTATCAACAATATTCAGGATTAGTTTAAATCATTGTTCAAAACGTGTCTCTCAGGGCCTAAAATTTGGTGTAAAAAAATGCAACTGCAGTGAAGTCTCGCCTATTTCAAGTCTCGCCTATTTCAAGTCGCGTTTATTTCAAGTCCCCCATAGTCGGCTATTTCAAATTGCGCAGTTCCATCATCTCCCACCACTAACCAATTAAAAAGAGGCCCGAAGAGCTGGAAGCCCTCGTTGCTTTGAATTGAGTATTTTAGCATGACGTCATGGGAATGCATACGACTTTTTCGAGAAAATATTGTAAATGTAAAAGTAAGTCATAAATGTACCAATAGTAATATTACTCAAGTGTCAAATGTATTTTCTCAGTCTTTTTTTCATTCTTTTGTCGATTGACGACCTTTCAGTGACACGGAATAAAATAAAATATCAAAAATTTCAGGTTAGTGTATCAGATCGGGACCTTAAATTTCGGATAGTTGATTGTATTTCGTCAAACTGAAAGGTATCCTACCGATAAAAGGATGAAACATGTCAAGATGTGTCAAATATGCTAACCTTGCTGACATTTCCACCTATCCTAGCATGACCGTGACGTCATGCTACAATACTCTATTCCGCGAAATATTTGAGTCGTTTTTTGATTCTATTATATTGATTTTTAGTGTGAAAATTGTACTATTTGAAGGAAATGTTATATTTTTCACATCGTACGTCAACAAAAAGACTGACATGCATGCAGTGATGCTGACGGACCGCAACTTTTTCAACTGCGCATGTACCGAAAAGCGTGGGTCTATTCAAAATTACAAAGTACAAACTTGTAATATTACATAATTAATAAATTATTCAAAGAAATAAGATGTTTCTTATGTATATTCAATTAAATTAAATTTTTTTAAGTGAAAAGTTTGTTTTAAATATTTATCTGTATTATTATTGATTTCAAATAGTCCCGCGCTTTTCGGCACATGCGCAGTTGAAGAATGTGCTTACAGCGCGCGCACCGACACAAGGCCGGGGCAGCCAATGACCTCGCTTGACAAAAATAACCTGACGACTCGCGGTAGAGGTGAGGGCCTCTACAGGCTTGAAATTATCGAATCTTTACGTTTCGAGGCCCTTGAAATAGGCGAGACTTCACTGTGTTTCTGGTTCAAAAGTTTGCTATTATATTTTTGGTTGTGAATTAATCTGATTTGTTTAAAAACTTTACTGATTGTTTGAAAAATAAATTACTTTGTTGAGAATTGAACAATTTTGTTGAAAAGCTATCCGTTTTAGTTGAATTTTCAAGCTAGAGACGAATTTTCTACAAAATTCAACTCTTCAAAATTCTTCTCTTTAGCTTGAAAATTCAAAAATTTGATTGTTTTCTTTCTTTCTTGACTGAGAAATCGTTCTTGGTTAAAAATTCATCTTTTTTAAAGACATTTTATCTTTTTTGGTTGAGGATTCAACTATTTTGATGAAAATTCGTATTTTTTGGTTGAAAATACAAATTTAGAGTATTTCAAATTTAATTTAATATAGTACCCACATTCATATATTCGGATTAAAATTTCAACTGTTTTGTACAAAGTTCATCTTTTTGGCTGGAAACTCAACAATTTTGTAAAAAATTCAACCATTTGGTCAAAAAATAACTTTTTTGTTGAAAATTCCATTTTTCGATGAAAATTCATGTTATTGGTTTGAAAATTAATCAGTTTTGGTAAAAATGTCATCTTTCTTGTTTAAAAATGAAACTGTTTGGTTGAAAATTAATATGTCTTGGTTGAGGATTGAATTATTTTGTTGAAGTCGTCTTTTTTGGTTGAAAAGTTTGCTATTATATTTTTGATAGAGAATTAACTTATTTTCGTTAAAAAGTAATCCTTTTTAAATGAAAACTCAACTGTTGTTGCAAAAGACGAATTTTCAACAAAACAGTTGAATTTTCTAAAAAGAAACATTTTTCATTAAAAAAAAAAAAACAATTCCACCAAATTCTCAAAGTTTTATGCAAAAAAACGAATTTTCTACAAGACAGATGAATTTTCAACAAAAAAGTTAATTTTAAAGCAAGTAGTTGAATTTTTAAACCAGAAAGACAAATTTTAATCCAAGAAAGATTTTTTAGTCAAGATAGCAAAAAACTGAACCAAATTGCAGAATTTTCAAGCTAAAGAGACGAATTTTGTACAACATTCAACTGTTCCAAATGCGTTTCTTGTTGAGGTTGAGGATTGAACTATTTTCTTGAAAATTATTGGGTTTTTTTGGTTGAAAATGAACTTCTTTCTTGAAAATTCATATTTTGGGTTGAAAATTTAACTATTTGGATGAAAATTTATCACTTTTGGTAGGGATTTCAGCTTTTTTTTGGTTAAAATTCAACAATTTTGTTGAAAATGAACTTTTTGTTTGAAAATTCATATTTTCTGCTAGAAAATTCAACTTTCTGGCTTGAAAATTTAATAATTTATTAGAAAATTTATCTTCTTGGTTGAAAATTGAACTTTTGGTTGAAAATTCTATTGTTTTATAAAAAAATCGTGTTTC
>CAKNYM010050149.1:16507-34980 GCA_932195095.1 Andricus curvator | reverse complement strand
GAACTTTTGGTTGAAAATTCTATTGTTTTATAAAAAAATCGTGTTTCTGGCTTGAAAATTTCAAAATCTAGTAGAAAATTCGTTTTTTTTTGTAGAAAAATAATATACTTGGTTTAAAATTCATTTCTTTGCTTAAAAATTTAACTATTTTATTCAAAAATCTTTCTTTTTTTGTTGAAAATTCGACTTTTTTGGTAAAAAATGAACTTTTTTCTTGAAAATTCATATTTTGGGGTGGAAAATTTAACTATTTGTACTAAAAATTATCACTTTTGGCAGGAACTTCAGTTTTTTTTTGGTTAAAATTCAACAGTTTTGTTGAAAATGAAGTTTTTGTTTGAAAATGCATATTTTCTGGTAGAAAATTCAACATTTTGGCTTGAAAATTTAATAATTTAGTAGAAAATTAATCTTCTTGGTTGAAAATTGAACTTTTGGTTGAAAATTCTATTGTTTTATAAAAAAAAATCGTGTTTCTGGCTTGAAAATTTAATAATTTGGTAGAAAATTCGTTTGTTTTTTTTTGGTAGAAAAATAATCTCCTTGGTTTAAAATTCATTTCTTTGCTCGAAAATGTAACTATTTTATTCAAAAATCGTTCTTTTTTTGCTGAAAATTCGACCTTTTTGGTAGAAAATCTTGGTAGAAACTTCATTTTTTTGGTTGAAAATTTAACTATTTGGTTAAAAATTTATTTTTTTTGTTGAAAATTGATTTTTTCAAATTGGAAATTTGAAAAATGAAGACTATTCTTTTTTTTCAATTGAAAATTTAACTTTTTTTATTGAAAATTGAACTATTCGGTTAAAAATTCGTCTTTTTTGGTAAAAATTAAACTATTAGATTAAAAATTCATTTTATTGGTTCAAGATTCACCATTTTAGGAGAAAGTTCATTGTTTTGCTTCAAAATTTAACTATTTTGTTGAAAAATAATTCTTTTTTTGTTGAAAATTCGTCTTTTTTGATAGAAAATGAATCTTCTTGGTTGAAACTTTATCTTTTTGGTTGAAATTTTTTGAAAATGTATTCTTTTATTGTTAAAAATTAACTTTTTAAATTGAAAATGTAACTATTCTATTTTTAGTTGAATTTTGTTGTTGTTCGCGATTTAACTCTTGGGTTTAAAATTCGCCTCATTTGCTGGAAAACTAATCTTCTTCGTTAAAAATTCATCTTTTTGGTTAGAAATTATTTTTTATTGTTTAAAGATTAATTATTTTACTTAAAAAATTATTTCTTTGATTGAAAATTTAACTTTTTTATTGAAAATTGAACTATTTGGTTAAAAATTCGTCTTTTTTGGTAAAAATTCAACTATTAGATAAAAAATTCATTTTTTTATTCAAGATTCAAAATTTTAGCCGAAAGTTTATTGTTTTGCTTCAAAATTTAACTATTTTGTTGAAAAATAATTCTTTTTTTGTTGAAAATTCGTCTTTTTTGGTAGACAATGAATCTTCTTGGTTGAAACTTTATCTTTTTGGTTGAAAATTTTTGAAAATTTCTTTTGTTGTTAAAAATTGAATTTTAAATTGAAAAGGTAACTATTCTATTTTTAGTTGAATTTTGATGTTGTTCGCGATTTAACTCTTGGATTTAAAATTCGCCTCTTTTCCTAGAATCTTCTTCGTTAAAAATTCATCTTTTTGGTTAAAAATAATTTTTGTTTGTTTGAAGATTAATTATTTTAGTTAAAAATTTATTTCTTTGATTGAAAATTGAACTTTTTTATTGAAAATTCGCTTTCTTTTTCTTGAAAATTAATTTTTGAACTTAAAATTGAACTATTCAATTTTTGGTGAAAATGCAACTATCTTTTTTCATATAAAATTAATCCGCTGGGTTGGAAATTCATCTTTTTCTTTGCGAATTTATTTCTTTGGTTGAAAATAAAGTTTATTAACTGAAAATTTCATTAGTCCATTTTTGGTCTAAAATGTAACTTTTTTAGTTGAAAATTTAAACAGTTAATTGAAAATTCATCTGTTTTGGTAGGAAATTAATGTTCTTGTTTGAAAAATCAACTATTTGGTTAAAAATTAATTTATTATGTTGAAAATGCAATATTTTAATTTGAAATGTTAGGAATTTAAATTTAACTCTCCTAATTTTGCATGTCTTTGAAGCATTTTGTTAAAGTTAAATGTTTCTTCGAACATTTGAAACATTTTAGGCCCTGATGTCTCTGAAATAAATGAAAATTTGCTCTGTACCTGGAAGGACACTTGAATAATCTAATAGGGGTAACAGATTTTACTCCGTTTTGATCTTCCAGAATTTCGCCATCGTACTCGAGATCAATTTGCTCATCTGGAGTGGAACGATTGTGCTCCTGTTCCCATTTGTGCAGAGGATTTTCCCAAATAAAAACATCAGCAGCGGGACTGCATCCAGCTACATCATCAGTTTCATTATCTTCTAATTCATCTTGCTTTTGATGGACATTTTCATGATCATCTTCAAAAAATTCTCTGTTGGGTAAAGAAGGTCCAAACACCTGAAATAGTAGAGAGTTTATAGATTTCTCGGAATATTTTTAACCATTTTTTATTTTACAACATTTATTTTAAGAGAATATTTAAGAAGAATTAAAAATATTCCAAAAGATTTACAAAATTATCAAGAAAGAATCTGGAAGTTTTTAAGGTAATTTTTTAATTTTGCAGAATTTTTATCAAAATTTTAGGAAACATTCGAATCATTTTAAAAGATATTTGGAGGCTTTTGAAAATTTCAAAAAAATTGAAACAAAATGTCGATTTTTGAAGATTTCGAAATAAAACAAAATTTTTTAAGATTTTGAAAGGTTTCCAGATTTTTAAAAATGTCCTAAGATTCCTCGGAATATTTAAAGTGAATCTTATTTTTTTTTAAATAATTTAAAGAGAATATTTGAAAGGACATCATAAAACATGATAAGAGTTCCAAAATTGTCAAAAATGAATCCGAAAGATTTTCAAACAATTCTAGGAATAATTCGAGCCAGTTTTTGAATTTTTTTGAGAAATCTAGGGAAATAATATTTATATAACCTTATAGCAAATAAAAGAAGAAAATTAAGAAATAAATGGTCATTCGAAATTTTTATTTTGCATTAAAAATTATTTTTCGCTTCAAATTATAATTTGCCTACAATTTTTTTCTTCTAGACTGAAAAATCTTTTTGAATAGTTGTGAATTCAACCGTTTTATAGGAAATTCGTCTTTTTAGTTTGAAAATTCATCACATTCGGTAGAAAAGTCATCTTTCTTTTTATTAAAATTGAATATGTTCGGTTTAAAATTAAAACCTTCTTTAGCTGAGGATTTAACTATTTTGTTGTTTTTTTAGTTTAATTCTCCACTATTACATATTTCTTTGAGAATTTAATCCTTTTCTGGTTGAAAATTCAATTACTTTGTTAAAAGTTAAACTACATTGTTAAAAATTCATCTCTTTGGTAAAAATGTTGCATTTTGTTGAAAATTTATTTTTATTTGGCAGGAAATAACTCTTCTTGGCTGCAAATTTATCTTTTTGGTTGAGGATTAGACTATTTTGTTGAAATGCTTTTTTTCGTTAGTTCAACTGTTTTTTATATACAATTAAAGTCGTTTTGGATTGAAATATAAACTATTAAATTAAAGAAAATTAAAATTATTAAAGAAAGTTTTCGTATTTGATTGAAAATTCAATATTTGGTTGAAAATTAACTTTGTTGTCGAAAATTCATATTTTCAGGTTAAAAATTAAACTTTTTTGCAGAAAATTCATCTCTTTTCAAAAATATTTAATGTTTTTTGGTTAAAAATACTACTGGTTAAAAATTAATCTTTTTTGGTTGAGGATTCAACTGTTTTGTTAAAAATTCATCTTTCTTGTTTGAAAATTTGTCTTTTTTGGATGAATTCAACTGTTTCTTTAGTTGAAAATTCATCTTTTTTGATAAAAAATGAATCTTCTTGACAGAAAATTAATGTTTTGTAGAAAACTCTGTTTGGCTTGAAAATTCAACAATTTGGTAGAAAATTTTTTTTCTTTCTCGACTGAAAAAACTTTCTTGGTTAAAAATTTATCTTTTTGGTTGAAAATTCATAATTTCAGTTGAAAGTTCATCTCTTTGATTGAAAATTCAAATTTTCGGGTAGAAAATTCAAGTGTTTTATAGGAAATTTGTCTTTTTGGCTTGAAAATTTAATAATTTGGTAGAAAATTCATTGTCTTTTTTTGGTACAACAATAATTTAGGTCAAAAATTCATTTTTTTGATTGATGATTCATCATTTTAGTCAAAATTTCAGTTTTTTGATTGAAAAATTAATCATTTTATTGAACAATCGTTCTTTTTTGTTAAAAATTCGTCTTTTTTATAGAAAATGATTCTTCTTGGTTGAAACTTCATCTTTTTAGTTAAAAATTCAACTATTTGGTTAAATATTCATTTCTTTGCTGAAGGATTGAACTATTTTTTAGAAAATTAATTTTTTGGTTAATTTTTTTAAGATTGAAAATGTAACTATTTGGTTGAAAATTCGACTTGTTTGGTAGAAAACTATTCTGCTAGGTTGAAAATTCATCTTTTTGTTTGAAAATTCAACTAATTGGTAAAAAGTTGAACTTCTTCGTTAAAAAGACATTGTTTTGGCTAAACATTCATCATTTTAGTTGAAAATTTGTCTTTTTTGATAGAAAATTAACCTTCTGGATATTAAATTCTTGTATTCGGTTGAAAATTCAATTATCTGGTTAAAAATTAACTCTTTTCTGAAAAATTCATATTTTCAATTTAAAAATTAAACTTTTTTGTAGAAAATTCGTCTCTTTTGGAAAATATATAAGGTTTTTTTTTTGTTGGAAGTATAATTTATTTGGTTGGGAATTCAAACATTTTGGTAAAAATTTGTCTTTAGAGTGAATTCAACTGTTTTTCTATTTGAAATAAAAATCTTGATATTGAAATATCAACTATTACATTTTTTGGTGAGAATAAATCTTTTTTGGTTGAAGATTCATCATTTTAGTTGAAGATTCAACATTTAACTTGCAAATTTGTCTTTTTGGATAGAAAATTATTGTATTTGGTTGAATATTCAATTTTTTGGTTAAAAATGAATTGTTTTGTGGAACATTCATATTTTCAATTTAAAAATTCAACTTTTTGTAGAAAATTCATCTCTTTTGGAAAATATATAATGGTTTTTGGTTAAAAATACTATTGGTTGGAAATTAATCTTTTTTGGTTGAGGATTCAACCATTTTGTTGAAAATTTGTCTTTTTTTAATGAAATCAACTCTTTTTTCATCAAAAATAAAAATCTTATTTGAAATAACAAATATTGCATTTTTTGTTGAGAATTCATATTATTTCGTTGAAAATTCATCTGCTTGGTTGAAAGTTGAACCATTTTTTTAGAAGTTAATTTTTTTGGAAGTTGTAAATTTGTCCTTTTTTATATTAAATTAATCTTCTTCATAGAAAATTCATGTATATGGTTGAAAATTCAATTATTTTGTTGAATATTCAATTTTTTGGTTAAAAATTAACTGTTTTGTGGAACATTCATATTTTCAAGTTAAAAATTAAAATTTTTTGTAGAAAATTCGTCTCTTTTGGAAAATATATCATGTTTTTTGGTTAAAAATACTACTGGTTGAAAATTAATCTTTTTTGGTTGAGCATTCAACTATTTTGTTGAAATTTTGTCTTTTTTGGATGAATTCAACTCTTTTTTTATCAAAAATATAAATCTTGTTATATTGAAACACCAACTATTACATTTTTTCTTGAGAATACATATTATTTCATTAAAAATTCATCTGCTTGGTTGAAATTTGAAACATTTTTTTTGTGAAAGAAGGAACTATTCTTTAGAAAATTAAATTTTTTGTTAAAAATCAATTGTTTTAAATTGAAAATGTAATTATTCTATTTTATTGCGAATGTAACTATTTGGTTGGAAATTTGTGTTTTTTGTTGAAATTTTGATATATTATATTCGAAATTTTCAAAAATTTGTTTGAATTTCATCAAGATTCTTAGGAAAATTATATTTATATAACCTTAAAAAAAATAAACAAATAAACCTTAAAAAATAAGTAGTTATTAGAAATTTTCATTTTGTATTTAAAATTATTTTGCCCGTTAAATCTAGAAACTACACTGATGATGCTAGTTTGTGTTGAAAAAAATGTTGTTTTGTTAAATTATTTAATTGCATTTGTCGAAAACAAACCTGACGATCCAATGATTCAAGTTCCAGTCTCAATTCTCTCGTCATCGAAGTCGTCATTGGATAAAAGTCGGTGGGGTCATCTGGAGAGGTGTCCTCTCTGACGACTTTAACAACTCCACTCTCACTGCAAACTCGCCTTAGATCCCGGTCATCACTTGGAGTTACTTTACTTCGATTCAGACTAGTGAAATTCAAAAATTCGTTTAAATTTTTCACCACCCGAGCACACTTCTTCTCAGTTTCGGATTGCTCCCCGTTTTTCGAATCTTTGCTCATCAGGCTCAGTCTTTCTCTCAAATCCAGCAAATGCATCCGCTTCTCGGGCAAATCTCGGTTTGTCGCTGCTTTCGAATTCTGTTCTGGTTCTGATGCAGCTTCTTTAGTTGATGATGACCTTAAATATGATAAAAAAAAATTGATCAGATTTCATACTCTTTCCCCTATTCCACTCTTATCCCAATTTCTAAAGAATTCCTCTTTTTCACATGTTTTCAAACAAATTTGCCCTTTTCCTTGATTTTTCGCTAAATGCGAACTGAATTAATAGAAAACAATAAGATAATCCAACTATTTTTCATTAAAGTTAATTCAAAAGTCTATTATGTATTATATTTTTGGCGGAGAGTATTTTTGAGTTAAAAATCTAACTATTTGTTTGAAAATTAACTTTTCTGTAAATAAATTAATAAAAAAAAAAAGAGAATAGTTACATCTTGAATTTGAAAAAACAACAAATATTCAATAAAATAGTTCAATTTTCAACCAAAGAAACAAATTTTCAGCTAAAATTGTGAATATTCAACCAAAAAAGAAAAATTTGCAACAAAACACATGAAATTTCAATAATAATAAAAAAGAAATAGAATAATTTCTAAAAGATAATTTTCAACCAAACAAAAATTATTGAATTTTCCACAAAATAGTTCAATTTTCCACAAAAGAAATTAATTTGCAACTTAAATTATGAATCTTTGACCAGAAAAAAAATAATTTTTAACCAAATAGTTGAACTTTCAACCAAAAAAGAGGAATTTTCCAGTAATAAAGATAAAATTTCAACCAAAAATAGAAGAGTTAAATTTTCAGTTAATAAAATATTTTGGATACAAAAAAAAAATGAATTTTCAACAAAATGGTTCAATTTTCCACCAAAGAAATGAATTTTTAACCAAAAAGATGAATTTTCTACCAAAAAAGTCGAGTTAAAAAAAAAAAAGATTAATTTTCCACAAATTTGCCATTTTCCTCGATTTTTCGCTAAATGCGAACTGAATGAATACAACCCAATAAGATAATCCAACTATTTTTCATTAAAAGATAATTCAAAAGTCCACTATGTATTATATTTTTGACGGAGAATTCAACTTTTTTGTTAAAAATTCATCTTTTTGAGTTTAAAATTCAACTATTCGTTTGAAAATTAACTTTTCTGTAAATAAATTAATTAAAAAAAGAGAATAGTTACATTTTGAATTAAAAAAAAAAGAACAAATGTTCCACAAAATAGTTCAATTTTCAACCAAAGAAACAAATTTTCAACTAAGATTGTGAATATTCAACCAAAAAAGAAAGATTTGCAACAAAACACATGAAATTTCAATAATAATAAAAAAGAAATAGAATAGTTGCATTATAATTTTTAAAAGATAATTTTCAACCACAAAAAAATTAACGAATTTTCCACAAAGTAGTTCAAATTTCCACAAAAGAAATTAATTTGCAACTTAAATTATGAATCTTCGACCAAAACAAAAGAAGAATTTTTAACCAAATAGTTGATCTTTCAACCAAAAAAGAGGAATTATCCAGTAAAAAAGATAAATTTTCAACCAAAAATAGAATAGTTAAATATTCAGTTTATAAAATAATTTTGAAACAAACAAAAAATGAATTTTTAACAATTTAGTTCAATTTTCCACCAAAGAAATGAATTTTTAACCAAAAAGATGAATTTTCTACCAAAAAAGTCGAATTTAAAAAAAAAATAGATTAATTTTCCACAAATTTGCCCTTTTCCTCGATTTTTCGCTAAATGCGAACTGAATTAATAGAACCCAATAAGATAATCCAACTTTTTTTCATTAAAAGTTAATTCAAAAGTCCACTATGTATTATATTTTTGACGGAGAATTCAACTTTTTTGTTAAAAATTCATCTTTTTGTGTTTAAAATTTAACTATTCGTTTGAAAATTAACTTTTCTGTAAATAAATTAATTAAAAAAAAAGAGAATAGTTACATTTTGAATTAAAAAAAAAGAACAAATATTTAACAAAATAGTTCAATTTTCAACCAAAGAAACAAACTTTCAACTACAGTTGTGAATATTCAACAACAACAAAAAATTGCAAAAAAACACATAAAATTTCAATAATGATAAAAAAGAAATAGAATAGTTGCATTTTAATTTTTGAAAGAAAATTTTCAACCAAAAAAAAAATTAACGAATTTTCCACAAAATAGTTCAATTTTCCACAAAAGAAATTAATTTGCAACTTAAATTCTGAATCTTCGACCAAAAACAACAAAAAAAAAGAATTTTTAACCAAATAGTTGAACTTTCAACCAAAAAAGAGGATTTTTCCAGTAAGAAAGATCAATTTTCAACCAAAAATAGAATAGTTAAATTTTCAGTTAATAAAATAATTTTGAAAAAAAATGCATTTTTAACAAAATAGTTCCATTTTCAACCAAATAAATGAATTTTTAACCAAAAAGATGAATTTTCTACCAAAAAAGTAGAAATAAAAAAATAGATTAATTTTCCACTAAATAGTAGAATTTTTAAGAAAAAACCATGAATTTTCAACGAAAAATGTAATAATTGATATTTGAAACAAATTTGCCATTTTCCTCGATTTTTCGCTAAATGCGAACTGAATTAATAGAACCCAATAAGATAATCCATCTATTTTTCGTTAAAAGTTAATTCAAAAGGCTACTATGTATTATATTTTTGGTGGAGAATTCAACTGTTTTGTTAAAAAATCGTCTTTTTGAGTTTAAAATTTAACTATTCGTTTGGAAATTAATTTTTCTGTACAAAATTCAAGTGTTTTCTAGAAAATTCGTCTTTTTCGTTTAAAAATTCAACAATATGGACATTTTTTTCTTTCGGGACTGAAAAATCTTTCATGGTTGAAAATTCAAATCTTTTGTTGAAAATTGATCTTTTTGGTTTGAAATTTCAACTTTTATTTGAAAAATCATCTTTTTTGATTGGAAGTTCATTCTTTTGTTTTGAAAAGTCTATTATAATTTTTGTTCAGAATTAATCACTTTTTGTGGAAAATTAAATTCATTTGTTAAAAATTCAACTATTTTGATAAAAAATCATCTTTTTTGGTCCAAATTCAACTGTTCTATTCAACATTCGTCTTTTTGTATAGAAAATTATTGTTCTTGGTTGAAAATTCATCCTTTTGGGTTGAAAATTTAACTACTGTGATAAAAAATTACACTGTTTTGTAGAAAATTGATCTTTTTGGGTTAAAAATTTTGTTGAGTATTAAACTATTTTGCTGGAAATTCATATATTATTGGGTTAAAAATTCACCTGTTTTGAAGACAATCTTTTTTGTTTGAAATTTTAACAGTTTGGTAGAAGATTCAACTATTTGGCTGAAAATTAACATTTTTTTGTTTGTTGAAAATTCCTATTTTCAGGTTGAATATTCAACTGTTTTGTAGAGAATTCGTATTTTTGGCTTGAAAATTAAACAATTTGGTAGAAAATTTAAATATTTAGTTGAAAATTAACTTTTTTCTTGAAAATTCATATTTTTGGGTTAAAAATTCACTTTTCAGTTAAAAATTCATATTCTTGGGTTAAAAATTCAACAGTTTGGTAGAAATTTCGTATTTTTTGGCTAAAAATGCAGATGTTTGGTTGAAATTTAATATTTTGTGGTTCCGGATTCAACTATTTTCTTGAAAATTCATCTTTTTTGGTTTAAAATGCAACTGCTTTGTTGAAAGTTGAACTATTGGGTTGAAAATTCCACTATTTGGTTAAAAGTGAACCTTTTTGTCGAAAATTAATATTTTGGGGTTAAGAATTCACTGTTTTGTTGGAAATTCATATATTATTGGGTTAAAAATTCACCTGTTTTGAAGACAATCTTTTTGGGTTAAAAATTCAACAGTTTGGTAGAAAATTTAACTATTTGGCTGAAAATTAACTTTTTTCTTTAAAATTCCTATTTTCGGGTTAAATATTCAACTGTTGTGTAAAAAATTCGTCTTTTTGGCTTGAAAATTAAACAATTTGGTAAAAAATTCAACTATTTGCTTGAAAATTACATTTTTTATTGAACATTCATATTTTTGTGTTAGAAATTCATTTAGAAAATTCACTTATTGGCTGAAAATTAACTTTTTTGTTGAAAATTCATATTTTCATGTTAAAAATGCAACTGTTTGGTTGAAAATTAATATTTCTTAATTCAGGATTCAACTATTTTCTTGAAAATTCCTCTGTTTTGGTTTAAAATACAACTGCTTTGTTGAAGGTTGAACTATTGGGTTAAAAATGAACCTTTTTTCGAAAACTAATATTTTGGGGTTAAAAATTCAACTGTTTTGTAGAAAATTCGTCTTTCTGGTTTGGATATTTGGTTGAAATTTGATCTTTTTTGGTTAAAAATGCAACTATCTGGTTGAAAATTAATCTTTCCTAGTTGAGGATTCAAGTATTTTGTTGCAAATTCGCCTTTTTTTGGTTGAAAACACAACTGCTTTGTTGGAGGTTATACTATCGGGTAGAAAATTCAACTATTTTGTTGAAAATTAACTTTTTTGATTAAAATTCCCATTTCCGGTTTAAATATTCAACTGCTTTGAAGAAAATTCCTCTTCTTGACTTGAAAAATCATCTTTGCATGTTGAAAATTCAACTTTAAGACTAAAAATGCAACCTTTTTGTGAAAAATTCCTCTCTTGCTTGAAAGATCAACTATTTTGTTGTTGAAAATTCTTCTTTTCCAGTTTAAAAGTCTTTTGTTTTCTAAAAAATGCGACTTTTTAGCTTGAAACCTGAAAAATCGCCCCATTTCCTCTGTTTTGAGAGTAAAAAAAAATTAATTACCTCTTCGATTTCCCGTTTTCACTGGTAGTTTCTAGTGCTGGTTCTTCAGTACTCATCTGCCTCTTTTTGGTACTAGCAATGCTTGCTAATGAACTTTGTCTTCGAATTGCACAGACTTTCGTGTAGGCATTTTCTCGAATTTGTTTGACATTAGGACTTGGTGGTGGCGAAGGTGGAGGGAATGGAACTTCTGCTAAACTAAGTTCACCTGTAGGAGGTGAAGCTGGCAGAGCTGCCCAGAGAACTTCCAGCATTCTCAAAGCGTCATCCAAAGCGAATTCGCGTTTCATTTCTAGGAGGAGCCATCGATAACAGAAGAGAAGATCATCTGCTTGATGTAATTTGAGGTAGGCGTGAAATTCCGGGTCGTAGTGTTGTAAACCTGGAACAAATTTATTTATAAGTAATTTTTAAAGCGTACACCATATCATGATAACGCATCAGGGTGTCTACTAGGGTGGTCCAAAAATATTATTTTTGTGATTTTTTATAGTCTCACGCCCTCATTTTGTGTCTTTTGGTGAAAAAAATGTCCTAATTTTTTGAGATTTAAAAAAAAATGTTTAGAGGTAGGGCACGACCTTTAAAGTACCCCAAAATGTTAAAAATCCAGTAAGTCCTTGAATTTTAAAAAGAATCGTAAAAACTTTACCAAGATGATGTAAAACTACCATGTGAGCATTATGAAGCCTGGAATTTTTTTTAAAGATTTATTTTACCCCCAACTTTGCCAAAACTCACCCCTGAAGACACTAAAAAGTAATTTTTAAGTGTCTTTTCTGAATTTTATGAAAGTAAAATGAAAAATCAAGTGGCAAATTATACAAAAAATTTTATTATACAAATATGAAAAATAGTGCCCTTAAAATAAACATTTTTCCCCATTTCACCCTTAATAATCCATAAAAAATTACTTTTTCTTTCTTTAAAACTTTTTCTTTCGATATATATGATATATATTGAATATATTAATATTTATAATATATGTATATTGAAATAAAAAGTTTTAAAGAAAGAAAATGTAATTTTGTATGGATTATTGGGGGTGAAAAGGGGAAAAATGTTTATTTTGAGGGGACCATTTTTCATATTTGTATAATAACATTTTTTATATAATTTGCCGCTTAAATTTTCATTTTACTTTAATAAAATTCAGAAAAGACACTTAAAAATTACTTTTTAGTGTCTCGAGGGGTGAGTTTTGGCAAAGTTGGGGGTAAATTAAATCTTTTAAACAAATTTTCAGGCTTCATACTGCTCACATGGTAGTTTTACATCATCGTTGTAAAGTTTTTACGATTCTTTTTAAAATTGAAGGACTTACTGAATTTTTAACACTTTGGGGTACTTTTCCTATCTCTAAGCATTTTTTTTTAAATCTCAAAAAATTAGGAAATTTTTTTTTCACCAAAAGACACGAAATGAGAGGGTGAGACTTTAAAAAATCAGGAAAAACACAGTCTACTCAAATCCTGGAAAAAATTCACTGATAATTTCAGGGTTTTTCCAGTATCTCAAGTTTTTCCAGGTATAATTTTTTCAAGATACATGAATTTTTTATCAAATAGTTTAATTTTTCACCAAAAAGATTAATTTTCTTACAAAAAAGGCAAATTTTAAACAAAATACATGAATTTCTAAGAATGCAGTTGAGTTTTCAACTAAAAAAGATCAATTTTCAACCAAACAGTTGAATTTTAAACCAAAAAAGACAAATTTTTAACAAAATAGATGGAATTTCATCAACAACAAAATAAATTAATTAAAAAAAAAGAGAATAGTTACATTTTGAGTTTTAAAAAAAGAACAAATATTCAACGAAATAGTTCAATTTTCAACCAAAGAAACAAATTTTCAACTAAAATTGTGAATATTCAAACGAAAAAGAAAAATTTGCAACAAAACACATGAAATTTCAATAACAATAAAAAATAGAATAGTTAAATTTTAATTTTTAAAATATAATTTTCAAGAAAAAAAATTAACGAATTTTCCACAAAATAGTTCAGTTTTCCACAAGAGAAATTAATTTGCAACTTAAATTATGAATCTTCGACCAAAAAAAAAAAAGAATTTTTAACCAAATAGTTGAAACTTCAACCAAAAATAGAATAGTTAAATTTTCAGTTAATACAATAATTTTGAAAACAAAAAAAAATGAATTTTTAACAAAATAGTTCAATTTTCAAACAAAGAAATGAATTTTTAACCAAAAAGATGAATTTTCTACCAAAAAAGTCGAATTAAAATTAAAATATATTAATTTTCCACTAAATAGTTGAATTTTTAACAGAAAAACATGAATTTTCAACGAAAAATGTAATAATTGATATTTCAACCAAAAATGATTGTGATTTTAAATGAAAAACAGTTGAATTCAACCAAAACTGATTACTCTATAAGTAAACAGTTGCATTTTTAACCAAACAAGATCAATTTTCAACCAAACAGTTGAATTTTGAACTAAAAAAGATCAATTTTCAACCAAACAGTTTAATTTTAAACCATAAATGACAAATTTGCAACAAAACAAATGGAATTTCAATAACAACAAAATAAATTAATTGAAAAAAAGAGAATAGTTACATTTTGAATTTTAAAAAAAGAAGAAATATTCAACAAAGTAGTTCAATTTTCAACCAAAGAAACAAATTTTCAACTAAAATTGTGAATCTTCAAAAAAAAAAATTTGCAACAAAAGACATGAAAATCTAAAATAAAAAAATTAATTTAAAAAAATATAATAGTTACGTTCTTAATTTAAAAAAAAAATTTCAACCAAAAAAAAATAAATTTTCAACTTAAATTGTGAATCTTCTACCCAAACAAATGAATTTTTAACCAAATAGTTGAACTTTCAACCAAAAAAGAGGAATTTCCCAGTAAATTAGATCAATATTCAACTAAAAATAGAATAGTTGAATTTTCAGTTAACGAAATTAATTTTGAAACAAAAAATGAATTTTGAACAAAATAGTTCAATTTTCAACCCAAGAATTTAATTTTTAACAACAGAAAAACACGAATTTTCAACGAAAAATGTAATAATTGATATTCCAACCAAAACTATTGTGATTTTAAATTAAAAACACTTGAATTCAACCAAAACTGATTACTTTTCAAGTAAACAGTTGTATTTTTAACCAAAAAAAAATGTATCTTCAACAAAACAAAAGAATTTTTAACCATATAGTTTAATTTAACACAAAAAACGACAAATTTGCAACAAAATACAAGAAATTTCAACAACAACAAATAAATAAATGTAAGGAAATAAAATAGTTTCGTTTTCATTTATAAAAATTAAAAAAAAAGCAACAAAACAGTTAAATTTTCGGGCAAAGAAATTAATTTTTTACTAAAATTATGAATCTTCTACCAAGAAAAATGACCTTTCTACCAAATAGACAAATTTTCAACTAAAAAAGATTCATTTTATATCAAAAAGAGAATAAGAACATTTTCAATTAGAAAAATTAATAACAAATAAAAATTAATTTTGAACAAAACAGTTAAATTTTCAACCAAAATGATGGATCTTCAACAAAGAAAATGAATTTTTAACCGAATAGTTGACTTTTAACCAAAAAGATTAATTTTGAACCAAAAAAGACAAATTTTTAATAAAGAGATCAACTTTTATCCAAGTATTTTTATGTTCAAGTAAAAAACATGATTTTTCAATGAAAAATGTAATAATTGATATTCCAACCTAAAACGATTTTGAATTTAATTGAAAAAAAAGTTGAACTCAACCAAAAAAGACCAATTTTTAACAAAATAGTTGAATCCTCAACCAAAAAAGATTACTTTTCAAGTAAACATTTGCATTTTTAACCAAAGAAGCTAAATTTTTAACAAAAAAGATTAATTTTACACCAAAAAGGACAAATTTTCAATAAAATATATTAATTTTCAACCAAACAATTGAATTTTCATTTAAAAAAAAATATATACGAACAAAAAAATGAATTTTTTACCAAAAAAGTCGAATTTTCCACAAAGCAGTTACATTTTTATCTAAAAAACATGAATTTTCATCGAAAAATGTAACAATTGATATTTCAAACAAAAACTATTATGATTTTAACTGAAAAACAGTTGAACTAAACCAAAAAAGGCAAATTTTTAACAAAATATTTGAATCCTCAACCAAAAAAGAATACTTTTCAAGTAAACATTTCCATTTTTAACCAAAGAAGATGAATTTTCAACCAAAACGATTAATTTTACACCAAAAAAGACAAATTTTCAATAAAATATATTAATTTTCAACCAAACAATTGAATTTTCATTAAAAAAAAAATGTATACCAAAAATGGAATAGTTACATTTTTAATTGAATTTACTCGATTTTTTTTGATTATTTAATATTACCAAATTTAAACATTTTTCTTCAAAATATTCTACACCATTTTTCTAAATTTTAGGATATCGTTTAAAATGATTTGAAATCTTTTTCAATTTTTTTTAAAGTTTTTTTTCCAAAATAAAAAATCATTTAAAATTTCCCCAAGAATCTTTAAAAAAAATTTTTTTTTAATCTTTTCAGAATTGCTAAACCTTGTAATCTTTTAAAATTATTCAAATTTTTTCTGAATTTCTGTTAAATTCTGCAAAATTAAAAAAATTGCCTTAAAATCTTTCAGATTCTTCTTTTACAATTTTAGAAATCTTTTGGAATGTTTTGAAATCTTTTTAAATATTCTCTTTCAATTAATTTTTCTTAGAAACCTAATGATTTTTTTTTCATTTTCTTGAAACCTTACAAATTTTTTTAAATATCTTCATGAGTTTTAATTCTTTTTGAATCGTTTCAAAACTTCTAAATATCTCTTAAACTTACTCAGATTTTTTCTAAAATGATCTCATATGGCAAAATTGTAAAATTTTGCTTTAAAATCTTTTACACTCTTTTTAAAAATTTTAGGAAACGATTTAAAATATTTTGTAATCTTTTTCAATTTTCTCTTAGAATTCATTAAAAAAAACTCATTTGAAATTTTCCCATGAATCTTAATAACATTTTTTTTCATTCTCTTGACACCCTGCCAAATTCAGTTTGTACCGAGGTTTGTACCTAAAAATTGTTTACATCCAGAAAAATAAAAATTGTCCTGAAGTCTTCCATATTCTTGTTCCACACATTTTGAAATGTTCAAAACTTAAAATTATTCTTTTGAAATAAAACCTGAACCATTAAAAAATTTCCCAGAAATCTTAAACAAAAATTAATCTCCTCAAATCCTTCAAAATTATTAAAAAGCTTCTAAATTTTTCTTCGAAATAAGTTTTTGCCCATAATTTAATTTTTCTTATCTCTTTGAAAATGTAAAAAAGTTTAGAAATTATATTATAATATAATATATCACGTGTTTCGTTGAGAATTCATCTTTTTTGGTAAAAAATTTAACTACTTAGTTCAAAGTAGAACTTACTTTGTTAAAAATTCATTTATTTGGTCAATGATTCATCATTTTAGTTGAAAACCCTTTTTTTTGTTCAAAATTTAATTATTTTGTTGAAAATTATGTTTTCTAGATGAAAATTAATTGTTTTAACTGAAAACTGAACTCGTACATTTTTGGTTCAGAATTTATCTTCATAAGTTGAAAATTCAAATATTTGGTTTAAAATTCCTGTATTTTATTGAAAATTCGAAATTTTTTATTATTTAGAAATGATTTTTTTTAACTGAAAATGTAAGTGTTCCATTTTTTGTCGAAAATTTATCTTTTTTGAAAGAAATTTAATCTTCTAAGTTGGAAATTATACTCTTTCGTTGAAAATTTACTTTAATTTTATTGAAAATTAATTTTTTTACAAAAAATGTAACTATTCTATTTTTTTGTTAGAAATTTATCTGTTTTCGGTGAAAATTGAACTATTTGATGAAAATCCGTCTTTTTGGTGAAAGAGTACTCTCACTAGTTGAAATTTCATCTTTTTCGTTAAAAATTAATTTCTTTGGTTGAAAATTTAACTGTTTTGTTAAAAATTCGTTTGCTTTTGGTTGAAGATTTATTTTACTAGCTGACAATTATTCTACTTTATTTTTGGTGAAAAATTTATCTTTTTAGTTTAAAATTAATGTATATGGTTAAAAATTAAATTTTTTTAGTTGAAGATTCATCACTTTAGTTGAAAATTCACTTTAACTATTCCATTTTTTGTGGAAAATCTACCTTTTCGATAGAAATGTAATCTTTTTAGTTAAAAAATTATCTGTTTAGTAGAAAATTTAACTATTCTATTTTTTGTCAACAATTCATTTCTTTCATTGAAAAAAAAACTATTTAGTTGAAAATCCGTTTTTTTTTTGTTGATAGAAAATTTATCTTTTGGATTGAAAAGTCCACTATTTGGTCAAAATTTAATATTTTTTTTAAAATAATTCATCATTGTGATTAAAAATAGTTTCTTTGGTTTGAAATTCGTTTCTTTTTAGTTGAAATGTAATTTTTTTAACTGAAGATATAACTATTCCATTGTCGTTTAAAAATTTGTTTGAAAATTGATTGCCTTAACTGAAAATTGAATTCTTCTATTCTGACATTTTAACTATTCTAATTTTGGTTGAAAATTGATTTTTTTTAGATGAAAATTCATGTACTTCGTTGAAAATGAGTCTTTTTGGGCTGAAAATTCAACTAACTATTTGGTTAAAAATTCATATTTTTTGTTGAAGATTCATCATTTTAGTTCAAAATTTATGTACTTTGTTGACAAATTGACGTTTTTGGTAGAAAATTAATCTTTTTGTTAAAAACTTAATCTTTTTAATCTTTTTGGTTTAAAATTCATCTATTCCAGTTGAAGATTTATTATTTTAGTTGAAAATTCATCATTTTAGCTGAAACTTTGCCTTTTTTCGCACAAAATTAATTTTTTAACTGCAAATTTAATTATTCCATTTTTGGTTCTTTTTTAGTTCAAACTTTAACTATATGCTTGAAAACTATACAAAAACTTTTGTTAAAAATTCATCTTTTTGATTAAAAATTGATCTGTTCCAGTTGAAGATTCATAATTTTAGTTAAAAATTCATCACTTTGGTCGAAATTATTTTTCTTGCACAATTAATTTTTTTAACCGAAAATTTAATCATTACATTTTTGGTTGAAAACTTTTTTTTAGTTCAAAATTCAACTGAATTGTTGAAAATTTGCCTTTT
>CAKNYM010050149.1:0-16497 GCA_932195095.1 Andricus curvator | reverse complement strand
AGTTGAAAATTCAACTTTTTCGTTAAAAATTTATTTATTTTGTTTAAAAAACGTCTTTTTTGGTAGACAATTAATCTTTTTTGATGAAAATTCAAATATTTGGTTAAAAATTCTTCTTTCAAATCTATAAAATCTTTCTGAATTAAACATATTATTTGAATTCATCGAAACTCAAGAAAAAAAACATTGTTTATAATAAAGTCGCGAAGCTGTCTACATATTCCGAGTTAATTGTTTAAAAAATTTTGTTGAAAATTTGTTCTTTTTTGCAATTAAAAATTAATTAATCTCTTTTTTTAAATTAATTAATTTAGATGTTGTTGAAATTTCATGTATTTTGTTACAAATTTGTCTTTTTTGGTTTCAAATAAATTAATCTTTTTGGTTAAAAATTCAAGCATTTGGTTTAAAATCTATTTTTATGACTTAGGATTCATAATTTTGATTGAAAAATCATGTATGTTGTTGAAAAATCGAACTTTTTTGTAGAAAATTAAGTTTTTTGTTTGAAAATTCATCTTTTTGGTTGAAAATTTAAAAGTTAAACTTTTTTGTTAAAAAGTCATCTTTGCGATTTAAAATTAATCCATTTCAATTGAAGATACACATCATTTTAGTTAAAAATTCATCACTTTGGTCGAAATTATTTTTCTGGCACAATTAATTTTTTTAGCCGAAAATTTAATTATTACATTTTTGGTTGAAAACTTTTTTTTTAGTTCAAAATTCAACTGAATTGTTGAAAATTTGCCTTTTTGTTAGTTGAAAATTCAACTTTTTCGTTAAAAATTTATTTATTTTGTTTAACAATCGGCTTTTTTGGTAGACAATTAATCTTTTTGGATGAAAATTCAACTATTTGGTTAAAAATTCTTCTTTCAAATCTGTAAAATCTTTCTGAATTAAAGATATTATCCGAATCCATCGAAACTCAAGAAAAAAAACATTGTTTATAATAAACTCGCGAAGCTGTTTACATATTCCGAGTTAATTGTTTTAAAAATTAGGTTGAAAATTTGTTCTTTTTTGCAATTAAAAATTAATTATTTTCTTTTTTTAAAGTAATTAATTTAGATGTTGAAATTTCATGTACTTTGTTACAAATTTGTCTTTTTTGGTTTAAAATTAATCTTTTTGGTTAAAAATTCAAGCATTTGGTTTAAAATTTATTTTTATGGCTTAGGATTCATAATTTTCATTGAAAATTCATCACATTGGTTGAAAATTTGATTTTTTGGTGTGGAAAATTAATTTTTTCAACTGAAAATTTAATTCTTCCATTATTTGTTGAAAACTGATCGTTTTTAGTTCAAAATTCAACTGCTTGGTTGAAAATTGTTGTTTTTTAGTCGAAAATGAAGCATTTTGTTTGAAAATTCATCTTTTTGTTTGAAAAATTAAACTTTTTTGTTAAAAAGTCATCTTTGTGACTTAAAATTAATCTATTTCAGTTGAAGATTCATCATTTTAGTTGAAAATTCATCACTTTGTTTGAATAAATTTTTTTTTGTGGGAAATTAATTTTTTAACTGAATATTTAACTATTCCATTTTTGGTTGAAAACTGATATTTTTACTTCTAAATTGAACTATATGGTTGAAAATTGGTCCTTTTTAGTTGAAAATTCAAGTGTTTCATTGAAAGTTTATGTATTTTGTTCAAAAATTGTTTCTTTTTTTGTAGAAAATGAATTTTTTTGTTTGAAAATTATTCATCTTCTTTAAAACATCAGCCTTTTTGGTTGAAAATTCAAGTATTGCAGTTAAATATTCATCATTTTAGTTGAAAATTGATGTATTTTGTGGAAAAATTGACGTTCTTGGTAGAAAATTAATCTTTTTGGTTAAAAATTCAAGCATTTGGTTTAAAATTTATTTTTATCATTTAGGATTCATAATTTTGATTGAAAATTAATGTATGTTGTTGAAAAATCGAACTTTTTTGTAGAAAATTAAGCTTTTTGTTTGAAAATACATCTTTTTGGTTGAAAAATTAAAAGTTAAACTTTTTTGTTAAAAAGTCATCTTTACGATTTAAAATTAATCCATTTCCAGGGTGTCCAGCGATTTTTAGGAACGAAATTCAAGGTCTTTTCCAGGTTTTCCAGGTCAAGAAGTCAAGTTTTTCCAGGTCTCCTTTTTTATATCAAATAATGAAATAACAGTTTGTTAAAGATGTAAAAAATGAGCCATTTCATTTTTTATTGGCCAACAATTTCTAAAGAAAGCAGAACCATAAATAAACAAATTCTTAATTTTTTGCGAACATAAGTCGTTTTAAAATCGTTGAAATATTTGTGAATTCGTTGAAATCTCTTGAAGTGCTTAAAATGTTTGTGAAATCTTTTGGAATCTTTTTAAATTCTTGTAAAATATTTGAAATTCTTGAAATCTGAAATCTTTGTGAAATTTTCGAAATCTTATGAAATTTGTATGAAATATTTGAAATATTTGTGAAAGCTTTCTTTAATCTTTGTTTGTGAAATCTTTTGTGTTCGTTTGAAATCATCTCAAATTTGTTGAAACCTTTTGAAATAGCTTAACATCTTTGAAATATTTGTGAAATCTTTCGTATTCATTTGAAATCATCAAAATATTTGAAACCGTTTAAAATCTTTGAAATGTTTTGAAATTTTTGAAATCTTTGGAATTCTTATATTCTTTTGAAATCTTTAAAATATTTGTGAAATCTTTATGAAATCTTTTGTATTCATTTGAAATCATTAAACTATTTTTAATCTGTGTCAAAATTTTTTAAATCTGGTTTTCTATACCCTTTTCAAATTCTTTAAAATCTTTTGAAAGTTTTAAAATCATTGGAAATGTTCGAAATCTTTGAAATCCTTGCAATCTTTATGAAATGTTCAAAATATTTAGGAAATTTTTGTCAAATCTTTTGAAATATTTGTAAAATTTCTCTTATATCTTTGTGAAATCTTTTTCATTCGTTGGAATCATTGAATTATTTGAAATCGCTTCAAATCTTCTAAATGTTTTTATAACTTTGAAATCTAGTGTACTGTACCCTTTTTGAAATCTTCGGAATTATTGTATTCTTTCGAAATTTTTACGAAATTTTTATGAAATCTTTGAAATCTTTCTGAAATCTTTTGTATTCATTTGAAATTATTAAAATATTTTTAATTTGTTTAAAATCTTTTGAAATCATAGAAATCTGGTTTATTATACCCTTTTTAAAAATTTGTAAATCTTTGAAAGTTTCAAAATCTTTGAAAATGTTCGAAATATTTGTGGAATCTTTGGAATCTGGTGTACACGCCTTTTTCAAATCTTTGAAATCCTTGCAATCTTTATGAAATGTTCGAAATATTTGGGAATTTTTTGTGAAATCTTTGAAATCTTTGTCAAATCTTTTGAAAGTTTTAAAATCTTTTTGAAATTGTTGTGAAATATTTGAAGTCTGGTGTACACGCCTTTTTTAAATCGTTGAAATCCGTGAAATCTTTGTAAAATGTTCAAAATCCTTTTAAATATTTGGAAATCTTTGAAATATTTTGAAACATTTTAAAATCTTTAGTAATATTTTGTAATCGGGAATTAACATCGCAATTTTCAACTAATAATTTGTAAGTTGAATATCACAAAAGATGTATACTTTAACATTCTATATTAGCGGAGACGAAATTAAAAACTTATAGAATTATTCACAATGTCAAAGTCTGTTCATTGCAATCTATAAAATAATTGGTAAAGTCTACAAAAAATGCCAAGCGAGATGTTTTTTTCATAATAGACTAAAAGATTTAAATTACTTTTTACATTTCAATAAAATAACTGTTTTAAACGAAAAAATGTAATTCAAGGTTCTCGTGAAAAATTCAAGGAGATTTCCAAGTTTTCAAGGTTCAAAAAAAAATTCAAGGAGAATTCCAGGTTTTCAAGGTCGCTGAACACCCTGATTTCAGTTGAAGATTCATCATTTTAGTTGAAAATTCATTTCTTTGATTGAAAATGTATCGTTTTGACTTGAAAACACAACTAAAAAGCGTTTTAAATATACTTAGAAACGAAATTTATTTTGCATTAACATTATTAATCTTCTAGGTGTATGGTGGGTCTTATACCTATAGAAGAATTTAGAAATTGGGATATTGTAGCAATCCTGAATAAGGCACTGTTTAATGCGAATAAAATGTTTTCTATTAATTTGAATTCTTTTATCATTTAAATTTAGCACCCTTTCCAATTTGAAGTGATCCATTTTCCCGCGAAATTTAAACAATGTAATTATTATTAATAAAGATGTTCTAGTTATATTATATTCTTACCTTCTGACAAATGAGCAAACTTGGTAGTCATAGCGATACCATCCAGCATAAAATTATCCTTAAGTCTTCTCATCAAGGCACACAAACAAATATAAGCTTGAGCTTCGTCACGCATTGTGACCAGAAGAGGTGAGGCCAAATCGCTCATCCCCTGACAGTAACTGACGCTGGGATGATTGAGGGCATAAGTTGTCAGGATATTGAAAAGACTAGCTATATTCTGATTATCATCAGGTCCGCCATAGAATTTGTGATGTCTGTCTGTTCGAAGAACATCTTTTCTGACCATACTCGTCACATATCCCAGGTCACCCACGTTCTGGCCTTTGTGAATCAAACTTTTCCATCTCTCCCTCAAATGCTGGTACTCTTGGGCTTTCCGCTTCATGTAGTCCATCCGCTCGCGACCTGACATTCCATCCGGATAGACGTTGAGGACATGCTTCCAAACTACCTTCCGCAAACTGGGTTCGATGCCACCGAAGTAGATGACGGCTCTGAGCTCCTTGGAATGTATCACTTGTCCTATTGGATCGAGGAATTTTCGAAATTCGGCATCTGTCAGCGGTGGGCGAGGTGGCTGGGCGTTTTGATGGGAGGATTCGTCACCCAAGTTGCCGAGAGCTCGCTGCACCAGATTGAATGTCTTCTCCATCTGTAAGGATGAGGATGCAGCATTGCTTACAGTTTGTATCCTCGAGAGTTGGTTTAACACCTATTGTGTAGAGAGTGCAAGAAAGATTTCAAGTAGAGTTAGTGTTGATATTGTTAGTTATTGACTTTTCAGGCCTCGGACTTTGTTCAGAGATCAAAAATAGTGTGAACAGGGTGCCTACTCAAATCCTAGAAAAAAATCCCCTGACAATTTTAGGGTTTTTCCAGGAATCTCAAGTTTTTCCCAGGAATCATTTTTCATGGTACAGAGTCATTCAAGTATTTCGAAAGTTTAAACAAAATTTACTCGGAATATGTATACAGTTTCGCGAGTTTATTATAAATAATGTTTTTTCTTCAGTTTCTAGGGATTCAATTAATATGTTTAATTCAGAAAGATTTGACACATTTGAAAGATGCATTTTTAACCAAATAGTTTAATTTTTATCCAAAAAGATTAATTCTCTACCAAAAAAGACAATTTTAAAATAAAATATATGAATTTACAAGGAAAAAGTTCATTATAAATCATGTTTTTTTCTTTAGTTTCTAGGGATTCAATTAATAGTTTTAATTCAGAAAGATTGGACAGACTTGAAAGATGAATTTTTAACAAAATAGTTAAAGTTTTAACCAAATAGTTGAATTTTTATTCAAAAAGATTAATTGTCTACTAAAAAAGACGATTTTTAAACAAAACTAATGAATTTTTGATGAAAAAGTTGATTATAAATGTTTTTTTTCTTTAATTTCTAGGGATTCAATTAATATGTTTACTTCAGAAAGATTTGACAGATTTGAAAGATGAATTTTTAACCAAGAATTTGTAACCAAATAGTTGAATTTTCATCCAAAAAGATTAATTATCTACCAAAGAAGACGAGTTTGAACTAAAATAAATGAATTTAAAACGAAAAATTTCATTACAAATCATGTTTTTTTCTTTAATTTCTGGGGATTTAATTAATATGTTTATTTCAAAAAAATTTGAAAGATGAATTTGTAACCAAATAGTTAAATTTTTCACCAAATAGTTTAATTTTCATCCAAAAGGATTAATTCTCTACCAAAAAAGACGATTTTTAAATAAAATAAATGAATTTTCAACGAAAAAGTTCATTATAAATAATGTTTTTTTCTTCAGTTTCTAGGGATTCAATTAATATGTTCAGAAAGATTTGACAGATTTGAAAGATGAATTTTTAACCAAATAGTTGAATTGTCGTCCAAAAAGATTAATTATCTACCAAAGAAGACGATTTTTAAACAAAATAAATGAATTTTTAACGAAAAAGTTGAATTTGCAATTAAGAAAAGGCAAATTTTCAACAATTTAGTTGAATTTTAAACTAAAAAAAATCAGCTTTCAACCAAAAATGTAATAATTGAATTTTCGGTTGAAAAAATTAATTTTGCAAAAAAAAATTCAATCAAAGTGATGAATTTTCAACTGAAATTATGAATTGTCAACTGGAATAGATGAATTTTAAACCAAAAAGATGAATTTTTAACAAAAGAGTTTCAGTTTCAACCAAAAAGTGGAATTTACAACTAAAAAAGACAAATTTTCAACCATATAGTTAAAGTTTAAAGTAAAAAAGATCGGTTTTCAACCAAAAATGGAATAATTAAATTTCAAATTAAAACAATTAATATTCTACAAAAAAAAACAATTTTCAACCAAAGTTATGAATTTTCAACTAAACTGACGAATCTTCAACTGGAATAGATCAATTTTAAACCAAAACGATTAATTTTCAAACCAGAAGATTAATTTTCAAATAAAAAGATTAAGACGATTTATAAACAAAATAAATAAATTTTTAACAAAAATTTTAATTTTCAATTAAAAAAGACAAATTTTCAACAATTCAGTTATTTCAGTTGAAAATCCATAATTTTAGTTAAAAACTTTAACTGGAATAGATGAATTTTAAACCAAAAAGATTAATTGTTAAGCAAAAAGATTAATTTTAAATCAAAATGATGACTTTTTAACAAAAAAGTTTGAACTAAAAAAGAACCAAAAATGGAACAATTAAATTTCCAGTTAAAAAAAAAATTAATTTTCTACAAAAAAAGGCAAAATTTCAACTAAAATGATGAATTTTCAACTATAATGATAAATCTTCAACTGGAATAGATTAATTTTAAATCACAAATATGACTTTTTAACCAAAAAGTTTAACTTTTAATTTTTCCACCAAAAAGATGAATTTTCAAACAAAAAACTTAACTTTCTACAAAAAATTCGATTTTTCAACTTGAAAAGACTAATTTTCAACCATATAGTTCAAGTTTGAGCTAAAAAGATCCGTTTTCAACTAAAAATGAAATAGTTGAATATTCAGTTAAAAAGAATTAATTCTCCACCAAAAAAAAATTAATTTTCAACCAAAGTGATACGTTTTTAACTAAAATTATGGATTTTCAACTAAAATAATTGAATTTTGAACCAAAAAGATTAATTTGTACTAAATAAGACGAATTTTTAACTAAACAACGATTATTTTTCAAAAAAAATTTTAAAAAAAATTTTTAGTTAAGAAAATTAATGTTCAATCAAAAAGATGAACTTTTAGCTTTTCAACTTTCAACTGGAATAGTTAAATTATCAGTAAAAAAATTAATTTTCAGTAGTTCATTTTTCAACCAATGAGATGAATTTTCGATTAAAATTATGAATCTTCAGCCAAAAAAATTAATTTTTAACAAAAGATTTTAACGTTCAACCAAGTAATTAAATTTTCATTCCAAAAAAATTGAATTCGGAACAAAAAATGTAGTAGTTGATATTTCAACCGAAATAATTTTTTAAAAATTAAAAACAGTTGAATTTTCAACTAAGAAAGATTTTTCAGTCAAGCGAAAGAAAATTTTTCGAACATATTGTTGAATTTTCAACCAAAAATATAAACGAATAAGATTAATTTTCTACTAAAATAGATTAATTCTCAATGGAAAATATAATAGTTGATATTTTCAACAAAAAAAGTTGATTTTAAATAAAAAAACAAGTTTAATCCAACCAAAAAAGAACAATTTTTGACCAAAAATGGAATAGTTCAATGTTTCCTGAAATTTACAGGTTTTTTCAGGTATATGAAAATTCCCTGACAATTCCAGGTTTTTCCTGTTAGGGTAGACACCCTGGTAAATAAATAAATTTTTAAATATTAAAAATGTTTTTGTTTGAAAATGTATCTCTTTCTGTAGAAAGTTAATCTTTTTAAGTTAATAATGCAACTACTTGATTGAAAGATGAACTAATTTGTTAAAAATTAATTTTATTTGTCTGAAAACTCATTAATTTGGTTGAAAATTCATCTCCTTGGTTTGAAAATTTAAATGTTATATAAAAAATTCGTCTTGCCTTGAAAATTCCACAATTTTGTGTAAAGTTCAACTATTTGGTATAAAATTAAACTCTTGTAGAAAATTCGTTTTTTTTTTATTGAAAATTAATTCTCCTCAATATAAATTTAACTCAGAAGCGAAAAAATATAAACTAAAAATTAATGAAATAAAATTTGGACTAACATCACATCCATTGTTCAAAATATTTAATTGAAAATTTATGTAATTTGTTGAAAATTCGTCTTGCTTGGTAGAAAATTCAAGTATTTGGTTAAAAATGTATGTGATTTATCGAAAACTTATCTTTCTGGTAGAAAGTTTAACTATTTAGTTAAAAATGCAACTGTATGTTTGAAAATTCATCTGCTTTAGTTGAGAATTCAAGTATTTTGATGAAAATTCATCTTTTTTGGTTATATTCAACTGTTTTTTTATTTTAAATTAAAATGTTTTCTGGTTCAAATATCAACTATTACATTTTTTGTTGAAAATTAGCATTTTCAGGATAAAATGCAACTTTTTTGTAGAGAATTCGTCTCTTTGGCTTGGAAACTCAGAAGTACTGTAAAAAATTTGTTTCTTTATTGTAAATAATTTTTTTTTTTCAAAAAACCTTATTTTTTATTGAAAATTATTCCTCTTGATTTAAAATTTATCTATTTGGTAGAAAATATGTATATGTATTTTGTTACCAATTCGCCTTTGTTCATAGAAAATCAATTTCTTTGGTTAAAAATGCATATGTAGGGTTGAAAATTAATCTGTTTAAGTTGAGGATTCAAGTGTTTTTTTGAAAATCGTCTTTTTTGGTTATATTCAAATACCTTTTATTTTAAATAAAAATATTTTATAGTTTAAATATGAAATCTTACATTTTTTGGTGAAAATTGGTATTTTCAGGTTCAAAATTCAACCGTTTTGTGCAAAATTTATGTAATTTGTTGAGAAATCATCTTTTTGGTTGAAAAGTTAACTATTTGATTGAAAATTGAGTTGTTTTGTTAAAAGCTTATCTTCTTCCCTTAAAAATTCAACATTTTAGATGTCCCCTAATCAACCACTGAAACAATTTGCAGCCAATTAGCGAAGAAGTTCAAAAATATTTTTTAAGGAAAAATAAAGAAATAGTGGCATTAGCAGACAATTCTGAGAAAATAGTGTATTTAGTCTCATTTTTTTTTAAATAGTAGCAAAAAAGTGTCATCGCTAAAAAAAGTGTAAAATAGTGTCAATAGTGTGGTGTTTCCGAGGCCTGAAAATTTTTAAAAAGGTTTCTATGGATTCTGGACAGGGCCTAAAGTCCGACCCTTATGGGAAAATATTATGAGAAACTCAGTATACGCCTATGATGATTTTCCTATTTTTTTATTAGAGAAAAATCAGCATAGGAATAAATAATATCAAAATATTGAAAGAATTATTGCAGAAAGTAGAGAAACTGTGGATATGAGAAATAATCACACATTAAAGATCTCCGTTTAAAAACGCTATAATTAAACTTAAATACTATATGTATATTTTGTAAAAATTAATGAAAAAATAAATAAAATAAAAATAAATAAAGTAAAATACAAACAATTAAAAAAATAATGAAAAAATAATAAAATAATGACAATAAAAACAATTTATAATGCATTATGTAGGGATACAACAAAGGAAGGGATAGATGGAACAACTGACTGATAATACTATAGAAAAATCCATATTTTTTCTCCCAATCATATCTACTAAGCAAAGCTCTCAACATAGGCGCATCATATAAAAGTTGAAAATTCATATTTTCAGTTCGAAAATTCAATTGTTTTGTACAAAATTCGTCTTTTTGATTTGAAAAATCAAGTTTGGTTGAAAATAATTTTTATTTTAATGAGTTTCAAACTATTTGGTTAAAATGTTGTCCTTTTGGATGAATTCGACTGTTTTTGATTTAAAATTAAAATATTTTTTGTTGAAATATTAACTATTACATGTTTTCGGGTTGAAAATTGAACTTTTATGTAGTAAATTCTTCTTTTTAGCTTGAATATTCACATGTTCGGGTTGAAAATTCAACTGTTCGGTATCAAATTCCTCTTTTAGGCTTGAAAATTGAACTATTTGGTTGAAAGTTAACTTTTTTTCTTGAAAATTCATATTTAAAAATTCAAAAATTTTATTGGAATTTTTTTATTGGAAATTAGCCTTTTTTGGTTGACATATCAACTCAGGGTGTCTACTCAAATCCTGGAGAAAAATTCTCTGACAATACCAGGTTTTTTCCAGGTATCTCAAGTTTTTTCCAGGTATAATTTTTCATAGCATGGAGCCATTTAAATATTTCGCATATTTTAAAACAATCGACTCGGAATATGTATACAGTTTCGCGAGTTTATTATAAATAATGTTTTTTTTTCAGTTTCTAGGAATTCAATTAATATTACAAGATATTCTTAAATATTTTAGCACGATAAATTAATTAAATAATACTAAAAACATAATTAATCATTTTTTGATTTTTGTCTCTTAAAGTCCACGAACTTGAATAATAATTAAAACAAATTTTTATTTTATTTTTTTATTTTTATTTTTATTATTTATTATATTATATTTATTATTTATATATTTATATATTTATTATATTATATATATTATATTATATTATTTATTTATTTTATTTTATTTTATGCCAACGGCCATACCACGCTGAAAAACCCAGTTCTCGTCAGATCACTGAAGTTAAGCAACGTTGGACGCGGTTAGTACTTGGATGGGTGACCATTCAAGAATACTGACATGAGTGCTGTTGGCACATCGTGGGTGTAGTGAGCCCACACTTGTAGTTATTTATAACTACAAGAAAAACCTAGAAACACTACCCGAATCGGGTAGTGTCACGCCTACCCTGAAAGGGAAATGGTTTAATGATATAAATATCTACTTATACTTAGAATTCAGTGCATATTTTGGTAAAATTAATGTGGGCACTATATGAAATTCAATTTTCAATTTAAACCGATTAAAATTCCTAACTTTTCAAGTAAAAATTTGGATTTTCAAAAAGATAAATGATTTTTTAACCAAATAGTTGAATTTTCAACGGAAAAGATTAATTTTCTACCAAAAAGACGATTTAAAAAATAAATGCATTAATTCTCAATTAGACAGTTGAATTCTCAACTAAAAAAGATCAATTTTCACACAAATAGTTCAATTTTGAACTAAAAAAGATCAGTTTACAACAAAAAATGGAACAGTTAAATTTTCAGTCAAACAAATTAATTTTCCACACAAAAAAAAACAGATTTATTTTAAAAACAAATTTAATTTAACTTTCAACCAAGTAGTTTTATTTGCAAGCAAAAAAATTGAATTTTCAACCAAAATTATGAATATTTAGCTGGAATACTTGAATTTTCAACCATGAAGATGAATTTTCTACCACAAAGACGATTTTTCAACAAAATAAATGAATTTTCAACTAAAATGATCAATCTTTAACTGAAATAGTTATTTTTTCGACCAAAAAGATGATTTTTCAACCAAGAAGATTAATTTTTACTGAAGAAGACGAATTTTCAAGAAAATACATGAATTTTCAATTAAAAAGATAAATTTTCAACCAAGAATTGAATATTTAAATTTTCAGTTAAAAATTAACGTTTAACCAAAGAAATGAATTTTCAACTGAAAGGATGTAATTTTCAACTGGAATAGTTCCATTTCACGGAAGAAAAAAAACTAATTTGCAACAACAAAAAAACTAATTTAAAAAAAAAATGTTACATTTTCAAACAAAGTGATAAATTTTCAACTGGAATAGTTGAATTTGAAACTAAAAACATGAATTTTCAACTAAAATTATGAGTCTTTAACTAGAATCATTAAATTTAAATTTCAAACAAAAAGATTAATTGTCAATCCAGAAGATTAATTTCTAGCAGAAAAGTCAACATTTTCAACTAAAAAAGATAATTTTCCAACCAAATATTGAATAGTTAAATTTTCAGTAAAAAAATAATTTTCAACAAAAAAACAAACAAAAAAATTTTCAACAAAATAGTTAAAGTTGCAACAAGAATAGTTAAATTTACAGGAACAAAAATAATTTTCAGCCAAAGAAAGAAACGAATTTTTAACAAAACAGCTCGTTTTTCAACCAAGCAGATGAACTTTCATTTAAAATGAATCTTGAACAACAAAATATTAATTTTTAACAAAAGAGTAACTCTCAACTAAGTAATTAAATCTTCATTTAGAAAAGATGAATTCCGCACGAAAAATGTAGTAGTTGATATTTCAATCAGAAAAGAACGAATTTTCAACAAACTGCACGAATTTTCAACTAAAACCGACCAATTTTCAACCAAAAACAGAATAGTTAAATTTTCAGTTTAAAAAATTGATATCAAACAACAAAAAAACGATTTTTCAATAAAATAGTTCGATACAGTAATATAAAGCTACTTTTACAAATAAAGAATCATTGTTATTCAATTAATTCAATATATTAATATATTATATATATATTATATTATATATTATTATTTATTATATATTAATAAATTATATTATTATAACGCTTATATTATAAATATTATATTATTATATATTATATTATTAAATATTATATATATATATATATATATATATATATTCAAATATTCAATTAATATTGCAATTAAAAAAAAATTAAGCATCCTCTCGAAAAAATTCCCTGACTTTAAAAAAAAATCCCTGACATTTCCAGGTTTTTCCAGGTATATAAAAATTCCCTGACAATTCCAGGTTTTCCAGGTTTTCCAGGTAGGGTAGACACCCTGCAACTATTATTACATTCTTCGTTGAGAAATTATATTTTTTGTTTGAAAACTGAACTAATTGGTATAAAGTTAAACTATTTTTTAAACATTTAATTTTCTTTTTAGTTGAAGATTCATCATTTTATATGAAAATTCATCTCATTGGTTGAAAATTTAACTATTTTTTGTTGAAAATTCTTATTTTCTTTTGTTGAAAACTATTTTTTTGAACTGAAAATTTAACTATTCCATTTTTTGTTGAGAATTCATCTTTTTTGGTTAAAAATTCAACTAGTTCGTTGAAGATTCATCTATTTATTTGAAAGTTCATCTCGTTGGTTAAAAATTCAACTATTTGATTGAAAATGAACTTTCTTGTTAAAAATTCATATTTTCGGCTTGAGAATTCAACTGTATCATACAAAAATTCGTCTTTTTGGCTGAAAAATTTAACAATTTAATTTAAAATTGATTTATGAGTTGAAAATTCAATTTTTTTGTAACAAAATTTTTGTTTTGACTTGAAAGTTCAACAATTTGTTTCATATTTTTTTTTGAAAATTTGTCTTTTTTGGTTGAAATATCAACTGTTACATTTCTTATTGATACATCACCTTTGTTGTTTAAAAATTCAACCAGTTCGTTGTAGATTCATAAATTTAGTTGAAAATTCATATCTTTAGTTAAAAATTCGCTTTTTCGGCTAGAAAATTCAACTACAGTAGAAGTCCGATAAGTTTCTCATTTCGGGGCTGTAGGAGCGGAAAATTCCAGGAATTGCGGACTTATCGGATGCCCCCTCTAGTAGCACGATATTAGGTGCGCGCATGCGTGAGAATGATGCGCAAATCATAAGCAAAGTAGCACACGTAGTGGGAGAACCCCAATTAGTGTGCGTGCCGTGCGTTTGATGACGTTTTAAGGGGAGTGTACACTTATCGGACGGCAACTTATCGGACTTCTACTGTATTTGGTTAAAAGTTATTCTTTTTTCTTGAAAATTCATATCTGTGATTTGAAAATTCGACAATTTGATTCATTTTTTTATGAAAATTCTTCTTTTTTGGTTGAAATATCAACTATTACATTTTTTGATGAGAATTCATCTTTTTAGTTGAAAACACAACAACTTGATTAAAAGTTGAACAATTTAGGCAAAAATCCATTTTTTGTTTCCAGATTCCTCAATTTAGATGAAAGTTCATATCTTTGGTAGAAAATTTATGCATTTTGTTGAAAATTCACCCTTTCTGGTGGAAAATTAATCTTCTTGGTTCAAAATATATATTTTTTTAGTTAAAAATCCAACTATTTGGTTCAAAATGCACGTATTTTGTTCAAAAATATTTTTGGGTGAAAATTGAACTTTTTTGTTTAAAAATTCGTATTACATTCTCATTCTAATGAGAAGGTATTGGTTTTATGTAAAATTTGACATAGTCGGTTTTCATCAAATCTCCACGTTTTGAGACCCCCTGAGCCAGAAAAAAACGGTTTTTACCAAGGTGTCTGTCTGTCTGTAGTCTGTCTGTCTGTCTGTCAGTCTGTCTGTCTGTCTGTAGCCACGATAACTTTCGAAAAAATGATCAGATTTGATTGAGCTTTGGCACACTTTTTTATGGCCGAAAAATAGAGAACGAGTTCGTTAACCAGCTATTTTGGATGAAAATTCAAAAAGTGAGCACATTTTGAAAATTTTTGAGACCACTTTTTTTGAAGATTTAAAAATTCTATGTATGGTTATTAGTAGTACGCAAAATGACGAGCAAAATATTCTAATGACTTTTCGTGATAAAACAAAAATTACTGGAGTTATAGCATTTTCAAAATTCCAAAAAACAAAAGAAAATGTACATTTTAAGCCGAAAAACGCACGATATGAAAAAAAGTCAAGAGGAGAAAAACGTTGCTTTTTGAACGCCCTATAATATTTTCATAACAACTTTTTGATCATCTCACCAAAATTGTGCACCCAAAAAAGATCTACAAATTTCTTATCATTCACTTTTTGATATGACGCGTAGTTTTTGTTTTATTCGTAAAAAACAGCATTGAAAATAGAAAAATCAAATGCACAGAACCGAGCGTGGAACGCAAGGTTCAAATGATTTTCAAATCAAATATCGAGCGCGAAGCGCGAGTGTCTGGATGAGAATGTGTTCCTTAAGGTCGATAGAACCTTGAGTAAATGAAGTTCCTTTTCAGTCTAAAATAAAAACAAATTTAACAATCACTTAATATGTAGAGGTTTTGATAATTTTATAATATTTGCAAACAAACTTTTTCTTTTCATCGAAGTCGAACACGAAGTTGAAAAATCTAGAGCAACCGAGCGTAAAGCGCGATGTAGATACGCCCGAGCGCGTAGCGCGAGGTGAATACATAATCGAGCGCGAAGCGCGAGATAAATATATGATCGAGCGCGAAGCGCGAGATCCAACAGTTGCGCGCCCTAGGCGCGCTCAAACTTGCGAGCGAAGCGAGCCGCGCGCGATGAGACTGTGCCCGCGAAGCGGGCAGATTTTTTTTTTTATTGAATTCAACTGTTCTTGATTTAACATTAATTTTTTTTGTATAAAATGCAACTATTTGATTGCAAATGAACTTTCTTGTTGAAAATTCATATTTTCGGGTTGAAGATTCAACTGTTCTGTAGAAGAAAACTCGTCTTTTTAGGCTTGGAAATTCAACAGTTTGGTAGAAAATTCAACTTTTTGGTTAAAAGTTAACTTTTTCATAGAAAATTCTTGTTTATGGGTTAAAAATTCAACTGTTTTTTAAAAAATTCTTTTTTTGACTTGAAAGTTCAATAATTTGATTAAAAAATGAACTACTAGGTTTAAAGTTAAACTTCTATTTAAAAAATTCATTTTTTGTTTTGGTTAAAGATTCACCATTTTACACGAAAATTCTTCTCTTTGGTTGAAAATTCGTTTTTTTTGTTGTTGAAAAGTAATTTTTTGAACTGAAAATTGAGCTATTCCATTTTTTATTAAAAATTAAACTATTCTGTCGAATGTTGAACTAACATGTTAAAAATGAATTTTTTTGTTTGAAGATTCATCAATTTAGGTGAAAGTTCATCTCTTTGGTTGAAAATTCAACTGTTCTTTTTAAATTCGTCTTTTTGGCTGGAAAATGTAACAATCCTATCTTTGAAAACCCATCTTGGTGCGTTACTATTTCCGTTACCGTTACTATGATTTAGTTTTGTGCACCAGGCCGTTGACGACGTCATCTACGATAAATTTTTAACAATTTAAATTGTGTCAACATCCAAAATAACTAAAAGTGGTGAGCCGAGGATCCGCGTGCACCGGGTCACGCACCAGGTACTTTAGCGCGTATTCTACGAGAACTTTCTTAAAATTTAAATTGTGCCAACATCCAAAATAACTAAAAGTGGTGAGCCGAGGATCC
>CAKNYM010050148.1:231490-266098 GCA_932195095.1 Andricus curvator | reverse complement strand
TATCCCAAATTTTCAACTCGATATCGCGTTTCGTGTGAACGTAAGTTGATTTTGAAAAAAAGTGTCGGTAAGGTAGGAATCCGGTCACGTGACCCACTCGTAACATGGCCTTAAGGCATTTTTTTCAATTTCGCAGGATTAATTAAAAGTTTTAGGAAAAAATCGAATAATTTAAAAAGATATTCAGAAGTTTTGAAAATTTTTCAAAAATAATATGAAATTTGTAAAGATTCCAAAAAAAGTAAAATAAGATGTTCCTGGGGAAAATTAAAGTGATTTTTTAGTAAAAAAAAATATAGTTTCAAGAGAATGATTTAAAAGATTTCAAAAAAAATTTTGATGTATAAATAACAATTAACCAATTATTGATTTGTAACGACTTAAAATTAAAATAATTCAACTTCTAATTTAAAAAGTGTTCAATTTGAAAAAATTGTGAACCTTCAATTTTTAATGTTTCTAACTTAAAATTGCCTAAAATGATATAATATTGAATAAATTTGTTGATTCATTCTTCAATTCAGGGTATTGAAAGTAATATCGTGCATTTACAATAAATACAATTTTGGATTCGTTAAAGCGATTACTTCAGAAAAATAATTGTTCAAGAAGAAGAAAAAATCAGCCTCAGCCCAGATTTGAACCGGGAATATGAATATCGCAAAGAGTGGAAATAGACGCCCAAAATTTGCTGTTTAAAAATAATCTTTTTGTAGTTTATGCTCGACTTCGAAAATCTTATGAATATTTCATACTTGTTGATTAATAATTATACCATGGCATACAAAACGCTGCTTGTAAATATAAAAACATAGTTTCTATTTGAACATTTGTTAATTATGTCAATAGCATTCATGATTAATATAATTACATAGTTTTTAATCAAAATTCAAAGCGAAGAAATAACTTTAAAATTATTACTAACCGCCCCCTTGAGAGTGGAGGGGAAGGGGAGTTATTGGATGCCCCCCACGCCAAAGCCCTTCTCAGGATTCGCGCCTGATTCACAGAAAGAACTAGGGTTTCTATGAAAACCATATTTTGGTTCCTAAAGAGCTCTAACTAGAAGGAACCCCTTTTTCTGAAAAGAAACCCAAAACGATGAATTTCTTCCGAAAGGGTCCAGTTTGACCTCCAATGGAACCCAATTTTAATGAAGACTTTTTCAAAAAAGGATATTTTTCGCTTTGCTAACTTCGACATTTTATACAGTATATATTATCACACTTCGAATAGATATAATGACCTGATGAATATCAGTTGTAGGTTATGTAGCAAAATTTGTAAACCTAAAGGCGTATTCATATGCAAGAAACTTTTCGTCTTGAGTTATCAACCAACAAATTCTGTAAATCTCTAACTTACCAACCCCACTTTGCAAGCGGCTGGTTTGTGAATGCACCTTCATGTGGTTCTATCCAAGTGTTTCCAAAGGAACCCTTTTGGCCTTTACAGGTTTCTGTTAGTGCTCAATTCCTAACGAATAACAACTTTTATTTTAGCCGCAAACTGAGCAAACCCTCAGTTTTTAATTTGTTCTAGTTTAGGGGAATTTTGCATTTTCCGAAGTCGAGGTCAAAACTGTTATATTCGGGTTTGAGTAGAAGATAATACTAGGGGATGTACTAATTGTAAGTCTATTGGAACAATGCTCACGTCTTGCAAGCAACAGGAAATGGGTATATTTCTTGTTCAAAGAAAAGGTATAACACGTATGCTAATGGCACTCGCCAAATTTAGAAGCGTTTTTCTCGAAAAGCAGTTTATCGAAGTTGGAACTTCAAAAATGCCCCAGCGATTCGTTTTAACCTGAAGGGTTTTTAACTACGGGGAATTCATACGACTATATGACCCTATATGCAACTACACCAGAGACTCGCTATTTGAACGCGCGATCGAACGCGTTATATGAATTCCTAGAATTGCTGGTCCCCACAGTTTCTCAGGGGACAGGGCGAGAGACGGTTGCGACTCCGCCTCTGAAGGTACGCATGCACTATACTACTCATTCAAGTAGATTGCGCAATATTATGGAAACGTTTCAGGCGGCCCTGACTGTTTACGTTTCGCTGTACGCGTTATATGAACAAGGCCATTTTCAGGCAACCCCCGAGATTGTTCATCCATCGAGCCTCTGGTGTACATACCAGTCAAAGCAGCCCTTTTCATGCGGACGGTCATTCATTCTCAAGCTTTTAATTTTGCCCTTTAGATCAAAATGATCAACTCTCAAAAATCGTGACCTGCAATTGAAAAATTAATGATTTTTAACGACTTAGTTTGAAGCCTCTAATTTAAGAATCCTTCAATTTTTGAACGAAGTGTGGAATTATTTAATTCTTAACGCTTCAGGTCTGAATTCATTGATTTTGAAAGTTCCCAATAACAAAGCATAACATTTTCAAAGTTTTTAGAGTAATCAAACTACTAAGGTTCACAATATTTCAAATTCTTTAATTTTGCTTGGTGAGAATGAACACTAATTGCAATTTATAATTATGGGTTTGATTGCTTATTTCTGAAACAGTTTAATCTTTGAGGCATTGTACATCAAGATTGTTTTCTTAAAAATCCTGAACTCGAACATTTTTAGTTTGAAGTTTCCTAATTTTTAGAGGTTTTGAATTGAAAATGTTCAAATGTTGCAGCTTTAAATTCAAATATTGCAAATGTCAGAAGAATTTCGCTATTGAATCTTTCAAAATTTCATGTAAAAAGCCTTGATAGTCAGTTAGATTCCGATTAAAAAAAAATATTCTAAGTAGTTTGGTTTCAGTTTGTAGAGAGGAAAACCGGTTCATGGGGTGGAAATGACGGGCCCCTATATGTAATTTTGAACATTTCAAACTCAACTTTAAAAAAATTTCGAAGTAAACAGTTTGGAATTGAGCAATATTTTAAACATCGGAATTATATATAGCAGTCTTGTTTCATAATATTTAAAAAAAAATTAAATCTTCACTGCAATACCTTAAAATTGTCATATTTTTAGTTGAAGATTCTGAAAAATTGGATTGGAAAATTTCAAGAATAAGTAATAAATCTAAAGTTCGTGTTAAAAATTAAACAGTTTGAAAATGAAAAGTAAAAATTTTGTTTTTCAAAATCGAAATAAATCAAACTATATGAAACTGGTACCTGAGTAATTGAATAATTTTTTCAAATTTCAAATAGATACAATTTTCGAATTCTGAATTTTCATGTTAGCGCTGGATTTTCAATTTTTCGCTTTCATAACTTCAATTTTGCAGTTTGAATTCAAATTGTCAAATTTTAATCGCTTCAAATTCAAAGTGATTTAAATTCAAAAGTTTTCCATTTTGAATGCGTTTAATAAGAAATAATACCATTATAATTTTTCAATTTCTACATAATCCAAGTTTCAAAATTCAAATCTGAAAATATTCCATTTTTAACATTTTGATATTGTTCGCTTTCCGAAATTTTAATGTGAAATCATTTAATTTCGAGATTTTTCTATTCAAAATGAAATTGTTCACTTTTGAACGCTTTGAATTAAAAATGATACAATTTTAACTCTTCTTTAATGTAATTGTCCAATTTTTAAAATGTTGTGTCTAAAAGTTTTAAATTTCGAGAGCTCCTCTTCAAAAATTTTTTATTTCACACTTTCCATTTCAACTGATATAATTTTAAACGATTCTATTTAGAAATAATAAAAGTTCCATTTCTTTTCATTCCATTCGAAATATTTTCCTTTTTTAAAAATTTTACCTAATCTAAAATAGATTGAATTCAATTAAGTTTTGAGGTTTACTTTCTACTATGTAAGTAAAGAATTAACACGTAACAACCTTTTCCCCAGATTTTTGATTCTGAAGGGTATTAACTTTAATTCAGGTGCACCATTATTAATTATCGAGTTTTATCCGTACACCCGAGTCTCGGAATTATCTCGGGAGTAGGGCAGTTCGAAGCACGGGGATTAAGACTTCGAACTAGTCCGTTTTATTTTCACTGTCACATTAAAAGCTACCATTACATTTAATGGAAATTGCGTTATAATGGAAGACCCCAACGTGCTACGATTACAAAAGCGGTCAAATGCAATTGAACTCATACAGGATTTCTGTAACAAATTCTTCAATTTTATTTCAACATAAATTCGATAATTGTAAATTACGTTTTACAGGTCATAAATGTCAAACCTGGCAGCTATATCATCGATTTTAATTAAACTTAGTGAAGTTGTAGTACTTTATGGGCCATGTTTTGTGCCCGAAGCATTTTCCAAATTTTTGAAAATCCTGGGAGCTACACCGTTCAGGAATTTTAGACCGACTTTTCTTTAAATTGTAATATTCCCAAAGCTTTTTTTTCGGATTTTAATCAAACTTATAGGCCTCTTGTAAAATATGATATGCTATTTTATGTATGTAAAATATACAACAAAATTTCAAAATTTTCACACAAAAAATTTTTAACAATTTTTGGATTGGATTTTTGACGGATTAGGCTATATATATATATATATATATATATATATTTTTTTTTTTTTCTATGCTCAAATTCCTTAGTTTTTATCTTATTTATCAAAATTTCAAGAGCTGCAATCCATTCGAATGATTGTGCCGCGGAGCAGCCAGGCGGACAGCAGGAATCTGCTAACCCATTTTGAAATTTGAGGCCGACTTTTCTTTAAATTGTTATATTTACGACAGCCTTCTTCGGATTCTAATTACATTTGAATGCTTTTTGTAAAACAAGATGCTGTTTTATATAAAATATGGAAGACTTTTTTTTGTAATTTTCACAAAAAAATAAAAACAATATTCTGATTGGATTTTTGCCGAAATACGCTATTTAAAATTTTTTTTTTAATTCTCGTCAGAGAAGGTATGAGATTTGTGTAAAATTTCACCACCCACCCCCCACCCCCGCCACCGCCCCGTTTTTGCCAAAATGTCCACGTTTTGAGACCTTCTGAACCCAAAAAACAGGTTTTCGCGAAATTGTCTGTCTGTGTTTATTTTTGTTCGCATTTGCGTTGTATGTTTGTATGTATGTGTGTGTAATACTGAATGCATGGATGTGTGTAGGTATATATGTAGATTTTTAGTCTGTCAGCACGATAACTTTCGAAAGAATTGACAAATTGGATTAGGCTTTAATATACCCTTCAAGTGTCCTAAAATGGAGGTCAAGATCGTTAGCCAGCCATTTTGAATAAAAATTTCAAAAAGTGAGCGGATTTATAAAATTGTTGAAAATATTTTTTTTTTCAAGATCTAAAATTTCTATGTATTTGGATGTTCGTAGTACTAGAAATGATAAACAATTGATTTCACGACTTTTTCTGATAAAACAAAAAGTACTGGAGTTGTAGCATTTACAAAATTCCCAAAAACAAACGAAAATGAACATTTTAGGCCAAGCGACGCACGGTATAAAAAAAGTCGAGAGGAGAAAAACGTTGCTTTTCGAACACCCTACAATAATGTTATAACAACTTTTTTAATTTTTTGAAAAATCCAAAATTCAAATTTTGATCGCACAAAAAAATAATAAAAAATTCCATTTTGCGGTTATTGATCACTTTTTGATAGGATGCGTAGTTTTGGTTTTATTCATGAAAAATAGCATTAAAAATAGAAAAATCAAATCTTTGGAAAAATGATGGAAGGTACGTAAAAAGATGAATAGACAAAAATTGTGCATTCAAAAAAAGATCTACAAATTTGTTAGCAATCACTTTTTGATAGAATGCGTAGTTTTTGTTTGAATCTTAGAAAATAAAATCAAAAAGTAACTGGTTTCCGGTGAAAAATGTTAACATATAACCTAACGTTGTTTCAAAATTGTAAGTCTTCCTTGAATTCTGCACCGATTTGCGTTAAAAAAAGACGAGCGTTACTTAAAATCGTTCAAAAATTGGTTATCTTCCAGCCCAATAATTATCTATCAAATCTACCGGTTTCTGGTACACAAAGCCTTATTAAACCAACAATTGTACAAAAATCGTGAATTGAATGACTCAATGATAATCTGACGGATAATGATCATATGAAAAATTTTAGGATTTTTTAAATTAAAAATACCAATTTTCGACGAAAAACACTAACGTAACGTAGCAATAATATTTTCAAATTGTAAATCTTCTTCGAAATTAATTATATTTATTTATCCCTTCGAGTACACATTGGGTCAATTTGACCCACAAAATTTTGTTGATCGAGGAAGAGTTTCCATATAAATTTTTAGCTTAAAATGTTAACAATTAAAAAAGTTACAATTTTTTTCGCAAAATTCAATTTAAAAAAAAACTTTTTCGTGAATTTTTTCAAGTATATTGAAGACTTTAAAAACACTTATAATACTCATTAATTACTTTAACATACTTAAAAGTATACCTTCAAATTTTGGTAAGTAAAAAGTTTCAGTACTTAGTTTTGAAGTTATAGAGGATCAAAAAGTGAACAGGGTCAGATTGACCCAGAGTGTAGGAGATGTTCAAAAAAATAGGTGTGTACTCGAAGGGATAAAATAACCGATTTCTGTTCAAAAATGCTAACATAACCTTAAATTGTTCCAAAATTGTAAATCTTCTTTGAAATCTATGTAGAAATTTTCGATGCAAACCGCTAATTTAACATATAATTGTACACAAAATTGTAATCTTCTTTGAAATCTAACGATTTTTTACTAAAAATACCTATTTTTTCTGTAAAACGCCAACATAACCTGAAATTGTTACAAAGTTGTAAATCTTCTTTAAAATATAATTTCGTCATTAAAAATACCAATTTCCGAGAAGAAAGACTAACAAAATCCAAAACTGTTGAAAGATTCTAAATCTTCCGTTCAAATTATAATGATTTCTGTTTTTAAATTCACATTTTCGATGTAATACGCCAAACGTAACCTAAAATTGTTTAAAGATTATGAATCTGAAAATAAAAATTTTGGGTTATATCACATCAAAATAACCTAAAGTTGCTGAAAAATTGCAAATATTCTTTGAAATCGATTATTTTAAACAAAAATAATTAATTTCGAAGAATACTTACAATTTGGAACAATTTTTGTTACTTTATGTTAGTGTTTTTCGTCGAAAATTGGTATTTTTCATTTTAAAAATCCTATGACTTCTTATATTATCATTATCCTTCAGATTATCATTGAGTCACTGAATTCATAATTTTTGTACAATTTTTGGTTTTGTTGGCTTTTTATACCAGAAAATGGTAGTTTAAATAGAAAATCTTTAGATTGAAAGCAGATAACCAATTTTTGAACGATTTTAAGTAATGCTCGCGTTTTTCACCGAAAAAAGGTGTAGACTTCAAAGAAGATTTACAATTGTTAAACGATGTTAGGTTATTTTAATATTCTTTACCAGAAATCTTTTATTTTAAACAAAAAATTTAAATAATTTTTTGATTGGATTTTTATAGAATACGCTACATTTTTTCAGATTTTTTTTTTGAATCATATTCCTTGTTTCTTATCTTCCATGTGGCCTGGTTGCTGCGCTGCACAAGAATTCGACTGGACTGCTGCTCTTTCAAAATTCATAACTCGCGAATCAGATAAGTGACCATCAGCTTTTTTAAAATGAAAGATGAAGAAATAAGAAATAATATTATAAAAAATAATAATAATAATAAAATATAGCGTATATCGTCAGAAATCCAATCCAAAAATTGTTTTAATCTTTTTTTTTTGTGAAACTTCCCTAGGTTTAATTAAAATCGATGAGATGACTGCCAGGTTTGATATTTCTGACCTGGAAAGCGTCGAAGTGTTAGTAGCACAGCATTTATAACTGATTTTTACTTTTTGTTACAGGCGAGGGTGGTGATTATTTAACAGTCTCGTTAAAAGATGGTGGAGCTGCCGTCGGTATGACCCTGGCTCATGGAAGGCTGGACCTTCACATTAAACCTGCAAGGGTTCGATTCGACGACAATCAGTGGCACAAGATCATCGTTCACAGAAAAGTCCAAGAGGTGAGTTATTCATTTAAAAAAAGACATCCGAATCGAATTGAAAGATATTTTCATAAGGGACCAAATGATTATAAAAAATTGTTTTAAAAATTGCCACGTACTATATTTCAAAACTTTTTCTAAAGTTAACATTTTATTAGAAAACAAACGCGCGCGCGCTACATGAGCGATTATCTTTGTTGTTTTGTCTCGCGCAATTTCCAGATTAAAATAAAAAACTAATATTAATATAAAATTTTTTCATTTTATAGAATTTAATATTTAAAATGACAGAAAAGCAATGACAATATTTTTGACAATTGATGAAAAAATATATTTGGAATGATGAATCTTCAGTCAAATAAATGAATTTTCATCAAAACAGTTCAACTTTCAACCGAGTGGTTGCATTTTTTAACAAAAAATAATAATTCTCAACAAAAAATGTAATAGTTGATAGTTTGACCCAAGAAGTTTTCAATTTTAAATTCAAAACAACACAGATTAATTTTCAACCAAAAAGTAGCACTTTTAACCAAAAAAGATTAAATTTCTATTAGGAAGATTAATTTTAAACCAAAAAAGACGAACGTTCAACAAAATAGTTTAACTTTGAACTAATAAAGATAAATTTTAAATTAAAAATGGAATGGTTGAATTTGTAATAAAAAATCATTTTCAACTGAAAATACAAAAAATTTTCAACAATATAGTTAAATTTGCAACCAAAGAGGCAAATCACCGAAAAAAAAAATTTCAACCAAAAAGATAACTTTCCCACCAAGAACGTTAATTTTCAACCAAGAAAGAAAAATTTTCAACTAAATAATTGAATTTCCAACTAAAAGAAACAATTTTCAAATAAAAATTGAATGATTAAATTTTCGGTTCAAAAAATTAATTTCAACAAACAAAAAAACATTTTCAACAAAATAGTAGGATTTTCAACCAAAGAGATGCATTTTTTACTAAAATGATGAAGCCTCAGTGAAAACAATAATTTTTAACAAAGTAGTTCAATTTTCAACTGAAAATGATAAATTTTGAACAAAAAATGGAATAGTTACATTTTCAATTAAAAAACTAATTTTCAACCAAAAAATCATGAATCTTTATCCAAAAAAATAAATGTTTAACAAAATAGTTCAACTTTCAACCAAGTACTTGAATTTTCTACCAAAAAAGATTATTTTGAAAGAAAAATTGAATATTTTATACTTCAACCAAAAATATTTTAATTCTAAATAAAGAAACAGTTAAATTCAACCAAAAGAAAAAGAATTTTTAATAAAAACCATGAAAAACTTTGCAGTCAATACAGAAAGAAAATTTTAAAACGAAATATTTGAATTTTCAAGCCAAAGAAACGAGTTTTCTATAAAACGCTGGAATATTTGAATCAAAGATATAAAATTTTAACAACAAAATTAAATTTTTAACCAAAAAGTTTTATTTTTAAACGAAAAATATTAAAGTTCTTCCTAAAGGGATGAATTTAAAATCAAAAAAGACAAGCAAGGGCAATATTTCTGATAATTGTTGAAAATTGATAGCTTAACTCTAGAATTAATATATAATACTTTTTTAAATATATAGACAATCAAATTGTTGCATTTTTTTAAATACCAATTTTTTATGAATAATACTAGCGTAACAAAACATAACCTGAAACTTTTAACTGTTGTAAATCGTCTTTGAAATCTAATTTTTTCACTTTTTCAATTTTTTTTTAAATAACCGATTTCCTGTAAAAACCTTGCCTATAAACTGAAACTGTTTAAAAATTGAAAGTCTATTTCGAACTACAATGATTTTTGTTCTAAAATACTAGTTTTTGGTGTAAAACGTTAAACTGTCCTAAAATTGTTCAAAAATTATGGACCTTCGTAATATAATGATTTTTAATTTGATGTTACGCTGTGGGGCCAGATCATTATGACTAATTATAATTAATATAAGTTGTTTTTATATACATGATCTTAAATCAAAAATTTTTTTAAATACTGATTTTTTTTCAAGTTGTGAAAAATCAATATTTAATAAGTATTGATTTAAGACCATGTAACATCAATTACAATCCGAATTATTTTTGCTTTAAAAATGTCAATTTCTGGTAAAAGCCCTAACATAAGAGAAAAATGTAGATAATTGTTGAAAAAAAATTTTATCCTGGAAATATAATTAATTTTTAGGTTTAAAATAACCATTTCCGTTGTACAACGGTAGCATAAACTAAAACTGTTGAAAATTTGAAGTATTAATGATGATTTCTGTTTGTAAATGCTAATTTCCGATAAAAGAAACTAACACAACCTACAATTATTAGAAATTTGAAGTCTTCTTCGGAACTTTATGATTTTATAAGAATCTTTATTGAAAATACTAATTTCCAGCGAAAAGTATCTACTAACATAAAACATTGCATAACATTTTTAATTTGTAGATTTAATTTTCGAAAATACAAAAAAAAAAATCAAGTCGTAAAAACCCAGAGGGAAAAGGGAGGGAAAGTAAAAGAAAATGGAAAAAAGCTTAGAGGGACGTTTTCGTCCTTGTCCTCGTTTTATGGGCTCTCGGCTCTATTTTGAAAAATTCCGAAAGTAGGTCCGCTTTCTAAGTAACGTTTCCTTTCAACTCCCTGTGTGGTAGGTTATCCTCCTTTTAACTTTCCGAAACCCGCAAATCTCTATAGTTATAGTGGTAGTATAGTCTGCACCTTCCTTTATCCAACCCTTTTTAAATTTTTTCTCTCTCTATCAACCCTGGAATTGCAGTTAGTACCACTACTATCTAGAAAACGACCTCGTTAGAATTCTTAACAAATCTACATGTAGACTTACTTTCGTTCCCAGCGATTGCGAAGTCTGGCACGTATTAAAGATAAATTCTCACAGAACCGAAGACCAGTCTGTGTTTTAGCTAATTGTAGAATATATAGAGTCTTTATATGCAGAAAAAACTCGTGCTGATTTTTTTCACATCCGAGGGTTCTTAGTTAAATATTCAGCTCGTTCGGGAAAACGCCCCTTTTAAATTATTTAACACCCTCTGACTGCTCTTAATGAATTTTTAGTAATTCTTTCAAAAAGGGAAAAACATCTTTCAGATTGGTGCAAGTATACGTTTTTCTTCACATTTTACAGAAAGTCAAGTACAGCATTCGACGATATCAATATTTGCTAGCATAATTAATTTAAATTATCACTCAGTTCATCAAAATTATCATACGTTTTCTCTCATAATAGTTTGGTACAGGAGTATGCAATTAAAACACAAAATCAGGTCAAATAAGTCTTGTATTCTCTTCAATCTTCTTGTTGGTATTTATTAATTTATTTTCCACAAGATTCACCCACTTATTTTTTTACGCTTTTTGCGGTAGAGTTTTAAATTAGGAAATAAGAGGCATTTTTTGTTGAATAACATGCAAATTTTTATAATTCAAAAGAAAAATTCAATTCAGAAAATCCATTTCATCCTCAAGAAAGTAATCTGATATGCTGGATGTATGTGCACCATGGGAAAATGGCTGTCAAAACCTGCATTGAATTTCACCTCGGATTCGATACTGTTTCTATAATTCACTCCTTTCGCAAGCCTTCCCAGCATCCCACTTCACTTCCTCATTATTCCATTCTCCAGCGATGTCAATTTTGCTTATAGCATCGTGCCTTGAGCATTATTATACGTTTTCGAAACCTTCGTTCCATTTCGTTATTGACAGAAAAAAATTATTTTTTATTAAACTTTGATCTGCTATCTCTAAATTTACCCAAAATTAGATATTATTTAAAATTACATTAATGATTGGAGCAAAATTATTTTGTTTAGCTGATAGTAACGAAATGGAACGAAAGTTTTGTTTGGGTCCCTTGTTTTCCCATCTCTTCTTGTGAGGAAAAAATGCAAAGGAATCTTTTTTCAGTAATACACCAATATACGGCAAAACTCAAAATTATTACAGCGATTTCTCAGAAGCCAAAAGATGATATTCGTTTAGAATTTCTTTCAAAGTTCCACCTCAGTTGCTATACGACTGGGGGCTAGGAATAATGCATGCCTGCAATATAAGCCAGAAACCATGTTAGAAGTCTCATATTACGGTCTCATATTTTCGAGTATTCTGTATTTTTCATCAATTTCGAGAACACTGAGAAATTCTGTAATCATCTTCGTCTTTTAAAACAATACAAAACATTTTAAGGCTTCCCAAAACAATCTTGAAAAGTTGAGAGCATTCAAGCTCACATAGAAGATGCTGGATTTTGTTAGTATGCTGGTACACATTGTTGTACCAGGTAAGAATCTAGTTAGAAGATGTTGGTTTTTTTTTGTATCCTGATCCATCTATACCAACACAATCCAAGATCCTATAATTAAATGCTTACCTGGTCAATATCAAATAATATCAGCTAATCATACAACACATTTGGAAGAAGATACAACAATGATGAACAAGTTTACCAACAAAATCCAATATCTTCTAATTAAATTCTCACCAGGCCAACATCAATTAAGATTAGCTTATCATTCAAGATTATACTCTAAACGAAAATTAAAACATCCTTAAATGCAATTATAATTTTAAGATTCAAAAGGAGATGATATTTTTACCGACACGGGCTAGCAAATTTTTTGTCTTCGCACCAAACGCATGTAGATGTTTTTAGAGATCGAGATTATTTCTCACTCGCTTACTTCTATGGACACGCAGTCGTCCAGAAATGGATTTTTCGGGACAAATTGGTCCACAAAATATATTTCCTAAGAAAATATACCAAAATCACGTGACCAATTACATGGGTTATATTCTGCAGTTTTATAATTTGGAAGATATAAATATTGTGTTGAAATTTTGAGAAGTGCTTCCAAATATTATAGGGGTACGTCTATCTGGCCCATTTGAGTTTTAATTTTGTTTAAATGGTGCAATTTTCTTTATTTTAATTTTTAATTTTTAATTTCACTGAGAACAGGGCTTTGGAGCCCTAGCTAAAAAATCAGGTTCGTGTATTATGAAATCAAATCCATTTTTATCGATTTTGATATTCGGGCTTTTGGTGATAAAATAAACTAAACCAGGTCGCTCTACAGCAAGCAATCAAATTTTATGGAATTCTCGTCAATATTTACTATTTTATTGAATATTTTAATATTTTATTACTTGACGCAGAACGTTCTGCTTGATTATTTTAGTGCGAAAAATTTAACTGTTGAAAAATATGCTTCTTTTGATATACAGAGAAACTCTAACCTTCACCGTTAAAATATTTTTCCCAGAAATACTCTGCATTGAATTCCTGAGAAACGGATAAAAGTCCAATTTTTGTTTTGTTTTTGTGTTTAATAATACTTTTACAATACTTTTACAAATACAGCGGAAAAATCGTTCATTTCGACGATATTTTTTTATCTCTGAATGACTCTCTTAAATTAAGTAATTGTTTGTTGATTATAGAAAAAAAAAATTATCATAAATTAAAAATCTATAAACAATTTATAAAACTACCATCATAAACCATTTTTTAATCTATTGAGCTTCATGGGCAGACAAATTGATATAGTAGAAAAGTTAATGTTAGGATGAGAATATTTTAATAAAAGATGATTTGTCCTGAAAATAAGTTTATTTTCCGATTGTTTAAACAATTTATTTAATAATGTCCATTACAACAATACTAATTGCACAATTCGATTATACGGGAAAAGTGACAAAGATTCCATGAGAATTGTTTATTTAACCCTATTCGTTATGTGGTATAATTAAAGGCGAAAGCGGCTGTTGTACAATCTAATTGTTTATCTATACTATATAACAAATAGGGTCGACAAAAAAATTGGCCAGTACATGGACTATATACAAAAATTATTTAAACAATAGATAATTAAAATTTCTCTCTTTTCATGAAAAATTTTTTAACTCTCATCTCAAAATTATCTTTTCTACTATGTCAATTACATACAATATTATAAAAAATTACATGGAGAATAACATGGAAAGTCTTTCTCTTTTTTTTAAAATCAATAAATACATTTTATCATCCTCTACAAGATGGAAAATTCCTTTCTTTCGATTGATGTCTCAATTACTTAATATTTTCATTGATAAAACCATCTTTCCCCTTTTTTGAATAATACTTAAGAAACAAAAGTATAAATTATGCCCATTTTTTATTTCAATCAATATTATTATAGAAGATTTAAAGTCTGTCCCTCAATTGTTATTTTTTTCTGCATTACCATACGTATATTTTTTCAAATAAAAAATTATAGTTTCAATTGAATTAAAAACAGAGAAATAGTGAGCATATATTTGACAAAAAGATTCTATAAAATTGAATATATAATGTTAACTGCTTTTTTTTAGAATTGAAAATTAAAACTGAAAAATGCATTTTGCTATAACGTTATTCATTACCATGCGCATGTTTAAAAACCAGTTGCGGATGGGAACAAAATTAGAAAAACCGTTACATTATAAATCTTTCAACAATTTTTTGAGTATTCGTAAAATCTTTTTAAAGCTTTGAAATCGCTTTAAATCTTCGAAATCCCATAAAAATTCCTTATATATCTTTATAATCCGTAAAAATCTCAACTCGTGTTGACGTAAATTGTTGCGACAAAAAATATCGATAAATTAGGATTCAGGTAAGTTTCTTCTTTGGCGGTGTGAAATATTGAACACCGTGCAAACAAAGATAATTATAAATTAATCTGAATCTGAGAAGTAAACGATCGATGTGATGTTAATACTTAATAGGGTCTAAAATGTTATGTTGTTTGAAAAACTTTGTGTAGTTCGGATTTCGAGGTGTATATAGTCAGACATCAAAAAGTTTGGACTGTGAAAATTAACTTATTGAAGCAAAATTTCCAACTTTCTAAGCTAATATTTAAACTATTGAAAATGGACTTGATTGTTTATTTAGGATAATTTTTTCATATTTAAATTATCAAAATTACTATTTACTTATCAATTCCGTTTTTCAAAAGGTGTTTTGACTTTTCTTTGAATGAGGAGCGGTGGGCGGGGGTTCTGGAAATTGTATGGAATTCAGTTCCATAAAGTTCTAAACAATATTCCAAAATTTTCAAGAACATTGAAGAATATTATATTCTGGAATATTCTAAAAAATTCTATAACATTTGACAATTTACAAAGAATTTTAGGAAGAGGTGAGTGATAGAGAAGATCCTAAAAGACTCTAGAATATTCCAAAATATTACGAAAAATTTGAGAAGATTCAACTTTCTTCGGAAAAATTGTAGAATATTCTGTCGCAGAACAATGAAAAAATTTTCAAAATATTCCTGAAAAGTCCAGAATAATCTATAAAAGTCCAAAACATTTCAGAGTATTGCAGAACAGTCCAGTATTTTCGTAGCTCTGTAGAATGTTTTATTTTAAAAGAACATTATAGAACATTTTAGAACATTGCAGAATATTCCGCAAATTTAAAGATAATTCCAGAATAGTCTGAAAGATTTCAGAATATTTCAGAAAAGTCAGAAAGAGTACATAAGTTTGATGAAATTTTAGAATCAGGTATAAATGATTAAATATTCTAACTTATTTCAGAAACTTCAAGAATTCTGAAAAGCTTCCAAAGATGTTTTAGAATATTGCAGAATATTCTAATATATTCAATGAATTAAAGAAAACGTTGATCCTATTAATTCTTATTAGACCGATTTCATATGGAATCAGGTACTCTGAACCTGGTGATGTCACGTAACTGTTCGCGGCTGGAATACATTGTTTTCCAAAGCAAAATATGAGAACTGCATTTTTTATTTAAAACTTTTTTCATGATCTTAGGGCTAATTGAATGTTGTGGACAATTATAAAAAAATAACGATTTTTTTTTTAAAAGTCGTATATTAATATGTGAGAGACATTATGTAAGTTTTGCCTTCGCTCAAATATCCCTTCATATGGAAAGTCTTATTTTTTTATAATACAGAACTAAATTTTCAAAATATCTTTTCTTTTTAAAAAAATTCATAGTTCCATATTTTGAAGAAGCTAAAATTATATAGGCTGACATAATTTTGCCGAAAAATAAAAATCCCTAATGTTGAAAAATAGCGAAAATATAATTAAGCAACTGAAAAATTTATCGGAATTTAAAATTGCCGAAAACAATAAAGCGACCGAAAATATTCGGTTACGAAATTGAAATATTCTGAAAGCTAGAGTTAATAAAAGTATAGAAAAATTTTAAAATTTAAAATTTTCAAAACCTTGTTATCAGAATGTTCAAAATCCCGGAATTTCAACTTCGCGAAATTATTAATTTATTAAAATTAGTATATTTCCAAAATATCTAATCACAAAAATGTAATTCCTGAAATTTTTAATTTCACAACAACAATAAAATTCAATTTAATATTTTATATATCTGTTAAAATTATATTTTATTTCAAATATCATGCATACTGTATGCCGCATAGATTTAATTTTGAAGAGCTCTTCGAAATTTTGAACTATGTACGTGTACCTGTAAAATAGAACATTTATTTCTCCGATGAATTTTTTTTCAAATTTAAAACTTCAGTAATTTGGAATTTCTGGAATGTACTAATTTCGGCAATTTTTAATTTTAGGATTTTGAAAGTTATGTATTTTCGGGAGTTTAACCATTTCAGAATATTTAAATTTCGTTGAGAAACATTTTTGGTAGTTTCACTTTATTTTTTTATTTTCATTTAATATTTCGGAAATTTTTATTTTTTGCAAGCTTTTTGTTTAAGTAATTATATTTTTGGTATTTTTCCACATTCGGATTTTTTCAACATTGGATCATTCTGATGATGAATATTTTGGAAAATTAAGTCACAACTTTCGTAAATTCAAGATAATTTTTGGAAAATTGAAAACTTGGGTATAATTTGAATCGAGGGGCCATTCACTCTGAAATCAGACGAATCTTTGCCAACGATTGCATTTGATTTCATATTATTTCATTTCGGATTTCATACGATTTCATACGATTGCTTCTTTCTTGTAATCTAACTATGATTTCAACAGTGACATGACACTAATTTCAATGAACACGCTCTGGCTGTCCATTGACTGCTGTCGAATCCCATCTAGACTAGATCTAGACTGTAGATTCGCACTGACTGCTCTCGACTCCGTCTGACTCAATCTGATTTCACGCTGACTGCTCGATGATTGCTCGCACGGGTCGCACTCACACTCGCACTATATAACGTCAGGGGTGGCGCAGCCAGTGTGGGTGTCACGGAGAATATGATAATTTCATAAAAAAGGTTTCAAAATTTTGTGACTAGATCATGGCTCTTAAGATTATAATAAATAACATAAGAATTTATAACAAATATTTATCAAATATTATTTTATTACTAAATATTTTATAACGCATCCGAAAAAAGAGAAAGAAATTGTTTTGAAATCATTTAATATTTTCTATTCTCTTTTTCTTTTAAATTTAAAAAAATTCCTAGTCAGGGTGGCCACTGGACCGGGAAACCTGGAAAGTGACTGGGAATTTTTCGAGACCGGGAAAAACCGAGAAATGGTAGTTATTTTTTGGCTGGGAATTTCGGAAATTTTTAGAAGAAAAATCTATCTATCCAAAATATTCAAGTTGAAAGCCAATTCAATTTAAAAAATTGTAATTAAGAAAAAGAATAATTTTTTAATATATAGCAGTATTTGACTGTTTATATTCAAAACTCTATTTTTGAGTTTTTACATTCTCATTCTAATGAGAAGGTATTGGTTTTATGTAAAATTTGACATAGTCGGTTTTCATCAAATCTCCACGTTTTGAGACCCCCTGAGCTAGAAAAAACGATTTTTACCAAGGTGTCTGTCTGTCTGTAGTCTGTCTGTCTGTCTGTCTGTCTGTAGCCACGATAACTTTCGAAAAAATGATCAGATTTTATTGAGCTTTGGCACACTTTTTTATGGTCGAAAAATAGAGAACGAGTTCGTTAACCAGCTATTTTGGATGAAAATCCAAAAAGTGAGCACATTTTGAAAATTTTTGAGACCACTTTTTTTGAAGATTTGAAAATTCTATGTACAGTTATTAGTAGTACGCAAAATTATGAACAAAATATTCTCATGACTTTTCGTGGTAAAAATAAAACTACTGGAGTTATAGCATTTTCAAAATTCCAAGAAACAAACGAAAATGAACATTTTAAGCCGAAAAACGCACGATATGAAAAAAAGTCAAGAGGAGAAAAACGTTGATTCCTGAACACCCTATAATATTTTCATAACAACTTTTTGAATTTTTTGAAAAATAAAAAATTCAACTTTTGATCGCACAAAAAATTAATGAAAAATCAAAAAAACCATTTTGCTGTCAAACTATGCAAGATACCAGAAAAGATCATCTCACCAAAATTGTGCACCTAAAAAAGATCTACAAATTTCTTATCATTCACTTTTTGATATGACGCGTAGTTTTTGTTTTATTCGTAAAAAACAGCATTGAAAATAGAAAAATCAAATTTTCAGACGAATATTACCAGCTACGAAAAAATGACCGAAACAAAATTTGTTCATCCAAGGAAGAGGTAAAAATTTATTGTGACTCATGTTTCGATAGGATGCGTGGTTTTTGTTTTATTCGTGAAAATAACATTGACAGTAAAAAAATCAAATTTAAAAAAAAAACAATGCAAGGTACGAAAACATATAAATGAACAAAAATTGTGCCTTCAAAAAAGACTTACAAACCCGTAATCAATTTTCGTGGTAAGAATATATTCAAAATGAAAAAATTAACTTTTTTGATAAACAGCACAAGCTAAAATAAAATGTTAACTAATAAAATTTGTCGCCTGAATTATATCATTACTTTTCATTTGAAATCAAATACAAATTTAGTAATTTGTATATGAAGAACATATAACACGAAGCACAAAGTGCGCTCTCAGTGTATTTACCAAATCGCACGCCGTAAGTGCGCTCAAACTTTTTTGTTTCTATCATACGGTTCAAATGATTTTCAAATCAAATATCGAGCGTCGATAGAACCTTGAGTAAATAAAGTTCCTTTTCAGTCTAAAATAAAAACAAATTTAACAATCACTTAATATGTAGAGGTTTTGATAATTTTATAATATTTGCAAACAAACTTTTTCTTTTCATCGAAGTCGAACACGAAGTTCAAAAATCTAGAGGAGCCGAGCGCGTAGCGCGAGGTGAATACATAATCGAGCGCGAAGCGCGAGATCCAACAGTCGCGCGCCCTAGGCGCGCTCAAACTTGCGAGCGAAGCGAGCCGCGCGCGAAGCGCGCGATGAGAATGTGCCCGCGATGCGGAAAGATTTTTTAATTTGTAAGTAAAATTGTTGAATTTTGATGTATAAACAACAATATCGAACAATTATTAATTTTTAAAAATTCGAGTAAGTTTAAGAGATATTTAGAAGTTTTGAAAAGATTCCAACTTGATTTAAAACTTAAAAAGTTTTAGGATAATACAAACAATTGCTTGAAATTTCTGGTAAAATTTCAAATGATGTTTTATTTTGAAAAAAAAATTAGGAAAATATTCAAAATGATTAAAAAAAGAAAAAAAATAGTATTTATGAATAAAAATGAAACAATTATTAATTTAGAAATATTCGAGTAAGTTTAAAAGATATTTAAAAGTTTAGAAATATTTGAAGGCAATTTTTTTAACTTTGAAGGATTTTTAGATAATTTTAGGACAATTTTTAATAATTGTCATAAATATTTAGAAGTTTCGTAAAAATGTCGAAAATAATTTACAATTTGAACTTATTCCAAAAAAGTTAAAGCAAAATGTAGAGTTATTACAATTTTGAAGAGTTTTACGGGTTTTGAAAGGTTTAAAGATAATACAGCAATTTTTTTAAGATACCTGGGAAAATTTTAAATAATTATTTATTTTGAAAAAATAGTTTAAGAGAATATTTGAAAATATTTCGAAACAAACACCGGTTTTGATGTATAAATAACAATCGAACTATTATTAATTTTTTACGACTTAAAATAAAATTAATTTATCTTTTAATATGAATTTTAGTTGAAAAAAAATTATAATTGTTCAATTCTTATTGTTTTTGACATAAAATTTCTGAAAATGATATAATTTTGTAAATTTACGTTTATTTATTCTTTAACTTACAGAATTAATATGATAGCGTGGATTTATATTTTCTGAATCTTCGAACTGTACAACTTGTAAAAGTTCAAAATTTTTAATTTTGCAGTTTAACGGAATTGAATTTGAAATTGTTCACTTGAAATGTGTTGGAAGCTTCCATTTTATACGCGTAATAACTTATTAAGCGTTTGAATAAAAAAATTGTTAAGCGTTAATTTTAAAAGTTTAAAATTCAAGAGGGTTCCTCTTTGAGTGTTTTCGAGAGTGTTTTAATTTGAATTTTAGTTCTTATAACTTCAAATGAAAACATTTTTAGCTTCAAGAGTTCGAATCTTTCAATTTCAATGACCGTCAAAAATTGTTATGAACCGGGAATTTTTTTCCCTGAAGAAAACGGCCACCCTGCTTATTGTTTCAAAAATTATGGCGAATTATTCATATGTACAGTTTGTACTAGTCAACAATAATAAAAAATGATAAATTAAAAAAAAATTACTCAATTTACAATTTTTTGAAAACGTGCGAAAAATATGTTTTTTTTGTATTGACTCATATGTGTATATTTTGGAAAAAGTTGAATATGTCGAAACTGAAATTTCTTCAGTTTGAACCAAAGAAACATGTTATAATTATGTTTTTTTGGAAGAAAATTTGTTTCGCGATTCAGGAATTTTGGAATTTTTACTTTTTTCTTTATATTCAAACGTTTTAAACACCAACAAATTTTTTCCCCTCATTCAAATTAAATAAGAACATGTCTATTTGGTTCATGCTAAAGAAACCTCAGGTTCAACATATTCAACTTTTTTTTACAAAGTGCATGTAACTCAATCCAAATTAAATATGCTATTTTGCAGATATTCAAAGACTTCTCAGTTAGGCAAAACAATTTTAATTTTAAGTCACATAACGCGTTGCAACGCGCACACTCGCTGCGCACATAAATTGTAGAGGGCCATGCTGTAGTGTGCTCAGCGCTATCCCATAGCGATGAAGCAAGGGTCGCACGCTAAATGCGCTGACTACACTGACTGCTCTCTTGATTGCTCGCTTGACTGCTCGTGATTACTCGCTATCTCTCGTTGACTCCTACTGACTGGCTCACGATTTCGGAATATTTTAAGAGATTTCTGCTGATTTCACTCGATTTTCTCTCATTTCAAAATATCGGATCTTTTTCGAAAGATCAACTCAGATTCCGCTGATTTCAGATGATTTCACAAAGTGTTATGCTTGTTGCATTTGATTTCATACCGATTTCAAACGCTAAAACCCCTTGATTCGAGAGTGAATGGCCCCTCGATTTGAATACATTGTTAACACATATGTTAGAAGTAACATTTAATGATGAAACCCAAATATTTTTAGCATTTTATATGCTCAAATGAAATTTCAATAATTTCAAATTACATAAAAAGCAAGAAAATTGGCATTATGATTACATGTGATAAAAAATTACGAAAGTTCTAAGGCGCCGTTACGCAAAATTGATTGTAGTGACATAGTCGCCTCCCAGAATATTTCTAACAGTTTAAATTTGCAGTATATGCAGTTACAAACTTCAAATTTTAAATGAGAAAATTTTTGAAATCATGATTTTTGGCTTATCGGTTTTCATTAATTTTACTTTTTTACTAGTTTCGCATCATAACTTAATCAATTTTTGTATTCGTGTAAAAACTAAAAGATATGATGTTTCTAAATTTTGTAAATATATATGCTTTCAGCTTCTTTAAGACATAAAAAAAATAATAATATAAAAGATATTTTGATACCGCAAAGAAAATTATGTCAATTTGTTCCCGAGATACAACTTTTCAAAGAAAATTTCTGTTAGTTTTTCCGTAATTTGCCTAAATAGTCCGTGAAATCACCAAGGACAAACTGTGCGATTTCTTATGAAATCGGTCATTAATCTTCTAGTACGTAGAATTTCAGAAGATAACACGCAATATCCACTAAAGGTACATATATATTTTTAAAATAGAACACGAGCTGGTTTTTTATTCTAGAACTTTTAGGCTTTCGCGTATCATTATCGGATATAAGTAATATCTAGCGAAGTGGACGTTGAAAGCAAAAATTTCTCGTCTCTTGTGAATGAAATATCGAGAAAGGTGGTATAAGGACCCAAAGGGTAGGTACTTGATTTTAACGAATACTGCTGTATTTAAGCCAATTTGTGAACTTTTCAATACACAAGAGTACCGCTGAAAGAAAGTTGTCGAACTTTTCAAACGGAGAGCATTAAATTCTCCTCTACAAAAAAATTAAACCTTAATATGTTCCTTTGACTGGAGGTAAAAGTGAATAAAACTAATGCTTTGCTACTTACTCCTACCATCAAAAGGATTTTTCACGATACCAGAAAAGTTGATAAATTATAAAGAGAGTTTCAAATATTCCATAAATACATGAATAATTCAAAAATGAGTACTAGACTTTAATTAATAATATTGCAGCACAAGAATTAATGGAATAGGTATCTATACTGGTTATGAGGAAATGCAAACTGTGTGAAAGGTGTCACTTTGGATTGTAGAGGCATTTGGATAGCGAAGCACGTCACAGTAACGCGTTAATAATTACGTTATGTTACATGTACTCACACATGCTTCAATTATAACGATTCCGTGTTCGTCTACTCCGCATTTGTCAACAACACCACGATTTAATGAGAATCCTGCTGCGAACCGATAATTTAGAATCCCATCATATTTTCATGCAGATAATTAAAAAAATGCTTATTAAAAAAATAGTTTAATGAACATCCAGTTACTTTAAACTATAGTCTTGGATATGACAGAATGTCAAATTCAGTAAAATTTCTCAACAACAAAAAAGTTGAAAAAAAAAGTTGTTCAAAATTTCAGTTGCTGAAGATTCGTACCCTACATATAAACTACCTAAACTTGTATATTCTACTGTGCGCACTAACCAACTTCGCTATCGAACCACTTGGATCTTGGTTAAAAAATCATCGGCCAAGTATTTGAAGAAGCATCGTACCAAGTCGTACGGTGAGTTTCTTTAAAGGAAGCGTTTTTCTGATGATTAATGAGTATTTCTTAGGCAAATTGAAAATTTGCAAGACTTTGACAGAATATTTTTCATTTAAAAAAAATGCAGAATTGAATTGTACTTATTTCAGAATTTAGGGCATTTTCAAAAATTCCAAGGAATTTTCAATTCATTTTTTTCATTGAAAATTCAACTACTTACTTGAAAGTTAAACTTCTTTGTTCAAAATTCATTTTTTGAATTCTTTTACTATACTTTTTCACGCAATTTTTAATTAAGAATTACAATTCCTGAAAAATAATTTAAAATATATATTAAAAAATGGTTCTTCAATTCAATAATACCTATTTTAAAAAGTGCTAGATACTTTATTTTTATTTTAAATACAAAATACTCCTTGCATTCTCAATGTTTTTATTTTTCGAATGTGTAATTGTCAATTTTTTAATTAGTCTTGTATAACATGAAATACATTCTTAATAAACTTTTTAAAAGTGTTGTTTTTCAATTCCTTTTCCTTAAATATCTTGCTTTATGTAGGCATAACATTTTTGAATTATTAAAAAAATATAATAATAATAAATAGTTTGTTGCAAATCGAAAAAAGGCTTATCGCCGAATTTTCTCTAAAAAAAACAACATATTTCGTCTCCGAGAGATTCTGCGACTTCAAGTGTAGAACCTGCCTGATTTGAAATGGATTCGGCCTATGGTATTTCCAATGAATTTGAAAAATTTGAAAGATTTTATAGAATTTCAAATATTTCAGGTTGTTTCTGAAGATTTAAAGAAATGTCAAAAAATTTCAAGAATTTTAAGAGATTTCAAGGCATTTCCAAGGACTTTGAAGATTTGAGGATATTTTTAAAGATCTCAAGGAATTTTCAAAAGCTTTCAAAAATTTCAAAGAATTTCTAAGGTTTTTAATGATTTCGAAGGATTTAAACAATTGTGTACGGATTTGAAAAATTTCCTAAAATTTCAGAAGATTTGGAAAGATATTGCAGGACCCACAAGGTTTTAGGATATTCTAAAATATTCTGAGGGATTTTTGAGAGATTTTAACGGTTTTTATCAGATTTTCGAGGATTTACTAATTTTAAGGGATTTTAAATGCTCAAAATAAAGTTTTTTGCTGATTTTTTTTCAAATTATTACATAGGACTTCAAATATTTCAAGAAATTTCAAGGACTTTCAAGGAATATCATCAAATCTCATGAAACTTCACGGGATTTCAAGGAATTTTATAATATTTTAATACCAAATTTCAATGAATATATTCACAAGATATTAAGGCTTTCAAAGCATCTCAAAATTTTTAGAAGATTGTCAATATTTCTAGGTATTTCCAAAGATTCTAGGGTATTTTTAAAAATTTCAAGAGAATTAAATAGATTTTAATGAATTTAGGATATTTGAGAGGATTTCAAGTAATTTTGATAGATTTGAAGAATGTGAAGAGATTTCAAAAGGCTTTAACCATTTAAGGGTAATTTTAAAAATTCCGAGAAATTTTCAATGATTTCAATAATTTTGATTGATTCAAAAGGAAATTTCATGCGATTTTAAAGAATTTCGAAATATTTGGAAGGATTGTGTAGGACCTGTAAGGTTTAAGGCTATTTTTAAATATTCGAAGGCATGTTCGAGCAATTTTAACAGATTTTACCAGATTTCAGAGGATTTCAGTAATTACAAGGGATTTTGAAGGTATTTTCGTAGGTAAGGTATTTTAATGAATTTTTTTCACAAAGGAATGTCATCAAATTTTATTTAACTTAACGGGATTACAAAAAATTTAGAATATTTTGATACAAAATTTAAAAAAATTTATTTACAAGATTCTAAGGCTTTCCAAGCCTTTCGAACCCTTTCTAAGTATGAGATTCAATATTTCAAGGTATTTCCAAAAATTTTACGATATTTTAAGATTTCAAGGAATTTGAATACTTTTTGAAGTAAATCTAAATATTTCAGGATATTTTAACAGATCTTATGTAACTTCGCGGTATTTACAAATATTTTTATGAAATTCAAAAGAATCTATTCACAAGATTTGAGGAATTTGTGATATTTAAAGAGATTTTTCAATATTTCAAGATATTTTCAAATATTCCTAAGAATTTAATATATTTTAGGGCATTTAAAAGAAATATCCATGAAAAAAAAAATTTTTTAGGAATTTTTTTAATTACTACTATCCACGAAATCATTCAATATTCATTCGATCACCGAATATTGTGATCTACTTTTCTAGATTTGACGATAGCTAAAACAGGAAGTAAAATATCTAAAACCTCTAGTAAAGGGGTTTGGTCTTCTAAATTGTTGTTAAAAGTATAAACTTGATATATATAGTAGATATATATAGTATAGACTTGATAAAAGATTTGAGAAGATTGTATAATCTTCTTTTATATTACACTTTATTAGCGTTTATGAATATCACAATAACCCTTCAAAACATTTAGGTTATTTTAGGTCGAAAAATTCAGCAAAATTCATGACCAAATATTAAATAATTGAAGATTTGTACTACACTAACGATATCATGTTTGTTGCTGCGACTTTGTAATCTACGACTTCGTAATCAGAATCATTTGAAAGATTATACAATTTCGCGTCGAATTCGCCTTGGTTGAAGTGATTTCAATGAACGAATGGAAAAATATTTAGCTTCATAGTCAAAAATTTTTTTAGCAAAATGATCATTTTGAAATCTTCAGTCCTACGCTTTCCTAAATTCAGAAAAGTGTTCGTGAAAATTTGGAAGAATCATTAAATGAAGAAAAAATCCTACTTGTGCAATAGAAATTATTTGGATCCAAAAGTTCAGGAGTTTTCGTTAACCTCCATTTTTTTGTAAGGTGCAACTGCAGATTTCTTTATATTCCACTGTGTATCTGATTGAATCTGAGGTTACACGTTATAAAAAAATATAAAATATATTGCAAAAGTAAACAGTTTTTTATAAATACTTGGAAATTACATAATATTTAATCGTGTTCTTGATTTAAATTTAAGGAATAGGATTTTTTCTTGATTTTATGATTTTTCCACATTTTTAGGAACATATTTCCAAATTTGGCAAAGATTTCAACTCAAGATTTCAAAATGGAAAACTTTATAATCTTTCAAATGCTTCTGATTAAAAAGTCGTAGATTTAGTTTCTGCGTAGATATTCGCGTTTGAAGTGAAGACAAATTTTCAAAAAAAAAAAAAAGAATGTACTCAAACTTTCTGTCAATAGTGTAGTAATTAGAATAAATGTAAAAAATTAAGTTTTTGAATAATATTCTTTTAATCTTCTTTCTTTTCATTTTAATAACTGCTAATTATTTGTTGATTCGGGTGCCGCATGTGGTAACTAAATTGTATTTATTAAGACATAGCTGAACATGTTTGGAGAAATTATACAGTATAGGCTGGGGAAATTTTGTCACAACTTGTTACATGGGAGATAGGGGGGATAAAAATTGGAAAAAATGTCTTACGTAATTTATGAATGTCTCCTAATGAAATATTTGTAAGAATCAACAATATTTCAGGAAGGTATAAATACGTCTTCCAAAATATCTTCTCTCCTCCGCAAACTAATTAATGAATAGATCTTGATCATTAGAAACGGGTGGTTTGTGCATGCTCTGTGGTAATACCCATTACACCGATTGATAAATGGTGCAATGCTTAGACCGTAACTGCAGTCGATAAATAAATTTCAGTATTACCGCAAACAGTTGTCTGACTCTCCCACATGCCACGAAGCTTCTCACGAAAGTTTGACAGTTTCAATCTAGCTGATCAGCTCGGCAGGCATGCAGATAACTTTCCTCCCCCTTTCCATTCATCGAGCCACGGTATCAAATTCTCTATCATCAATTAATTTTATAATTTTCATTTGTGCTCATTTCATGAGCACTTTGCTTCCTCATATGTATCCAATAAATTTAATTTTTCATACAGGTAGGTTTTTCTCTAACAAAAAAAATGGACACTTTAAATATTTTTGAAGCTCATGTTTCTGTCTTACGGAAAATCCTATTTTCAGAAAATTAGAGATAACATCAAAAGGTCAATAAATGCGTTCTGATATAACGAACAACTTTTTAACTTGAGGTAGTGCTATATTCCAAATTTGAAAAAATTGCTAATATAAACAATGTAACGTTTTTTGAACTTTATAAGTCGCCATTGATTGATCATAAGAAGTCATGAAAGGTTGTTCAATAGGACAAACGATGCGTCTCGAAAACGCAAACCAATACATCATATAAAGTCCTGCTGGGTTTCCAATATTAAAAAAGTTTTCTTTATATAAACAAGTTCAACAATATATTTTGAAAAATTATAAAGAGGTATTGCTAGATCATTCGTGGACATAAAGGTTTAGTTTCGAATGTTTATAGTTTAAAATCATGGAATTTTTTAACATCTTTTTCAAATTGATCTATCTTGAAAATTCGCAAGGCTAGTATTACATAATTTTCCGTAACGTTAGCGCTGAATGAGCTGGAAAAGGGGTTAGTCTTACGAAAAATTCCATAACCGTAGGGAGTTCGTATAATTCGAAATGATGTCGTTTTAAATGATTTTAAATAGTTTAGTTTTGGAAATTTATAGTTAAAATATCTTGAATTTTAAAAATCTATAAATAAAAATCGTTAAGTTTTTAATGATTTTAACGATCAAAAGTAAAGTCATCAATTCATAATCTTCAAAATTAAAGAAATTTCGATTTTAAATCGTCAAAATTACGTTTTTTTAATTGTAAAACTTAAAGCTTGCACAGTTTTGTTCAACATTGGAAAATCGTTAATTTCAAAGATTTATGAATAAAAATGCTTAAATTTGGCTGATTTTGAAAATCAAAAGTCAAGTTTTCAATTCTAAAACTTCCAAATTAAAGAAATTCCTAATATAAATAATCAAAATTACAGAATTTGTAATTGTTAAATTTAATATTTGTATAAATTTTAATTGGCAATTCTTAAAATTAATAGCTCTTTAATTTGAAAAATTAATAGTTCAAAGTTCTACAATTTGAAAGACCTACATTTAGGAAATTTGGCATGTTAGGCATAAAAATTACAGAATTTTCCATTGTAAAACTTTGAACTTGTAAATTTTTTATAGTGAATTGTAAAAATTGAACACATTTCAATTTTCTAAACTTACTATTCAAAGTTCTACAATTTGAAAGATTTACAATTTAAAATTCTTTAATTTTAACGATTTGCAGTTTGAAATTCTTCAATTTTAAAGACGTATAAATAAAAATTCTTAAATTGTGATGATTTTGAAAATAAAAAATCAAGAGCTTTAAGTTTCAAAACTTACAAATTGATGACATTTCAAATTTAAAACATTCAAATGACAGAATTTTAAATTGTCAAACTTAAAACTTGCATAATTTTGAATTTTCAAAATTGAAAACTCGTTGATGTTAAAGATTTAAAATTCAAATTTCTACCATTTTGAAATACTAAAATTGAAAATTCTCAAATTTTAACAAGGTAGAATTGCACGTTATTCATATTTCATATTTAAAGGTACATATTATTAAACTTTTTTTTCGGTAATAGTTTAATATTGAAGATATACATTAAAAATTCTTTATTTTCAAAAGTTTGAAATTAAAATCTTTAATATTGAATGTATATAATAGAAAATTATGGAATTTTGAATGCGTTTTTTTTGGAATAGTTCAATTTTTATGATTAGGAATTGAAGTTCATTCAATTTTACATATTTGCAATTGCAAGTTCTACAATTGTAATTAGTAAAAATGACAACGTTGATTTATTTTTTGAAAATTCTCATAAGTTTTTACATATGGTAGCATTTGGTTTCGTATTTAAAAAGGAACATTTTGGGAGCTTCAAGATACTTAAATGAGCGACTGAAAATGTAACAAGTTACTATTTTCACGGAGTGACTGTAGCTGTAATTAGTTGCTTTTTTAAATGAACGACCCCAACACTGCATCTAATTTTAAATGATCCTAAAGTCAGATAAAAATGATTGTTATTTTGCTCTAACATAATGAGAATTTGATATTCCAATTCAAGCTAAATAATTTCCATTCAATCGCAACAACTTTGAGTTGAAACAGAATTGTATAAGATGTCGAGCTGACCTTTGCTAATAAATTTTCAAACAGGGTGGTAGAAAAAAGATCAAGATACAAAAGCACGCGATAAGTGAGTAAAAACATAGGAGTTTCAATGTGGACAAAGGGAATTAATGAATTTGATGATTTGTATACGTAATATTCACTTTACTCAAATACTTCTTTCTTTTATGTTGTATTCAGCCTCTGTGCGGACGAAACGATAAAAAATGTTCAATCTTCTAAATGGAGTCTCCATAAAATGGCTCAAGAGCCATGACACAATTTCGTCATTGGTGAATCGAAGCCTCGCCTAAAGCGTTCACTTCACCTCAAGAAGTTTTCATGATTGATGAAGCAAAAATGTAAGATGGTGCACGTTATACCGGATGTAGCCTTAGCACAACGTCATTCCTTATCCTCGAAGACTGATAGTCGTTGCCATAAAAAAATTTTCCTAGACCTTGTACGTAAGTCTGGCTTTCTAGTAACACAATTATCTTTAAACTTAAATCCCACTCCACTGATAGTGCGTCTTCTGATTCTCAATTTTCATGAGGAGATGAGTGTAAGTTTTTTTGTACTCAACTATAAAGCTTTTTGTCTCGGAAATTGCGGCTTTGACTCTTTATTGAAAAACCAGGAGCTCTCTATATATTTATTATGCTCCTTCTGTTAAACTTTACTTCTTGGAAAAGTCTTTTGAAGGAGCTTTGAATCCACGTTTGTATACCTTTTTGTATCCTGGGGCGATACTGAGACACTAGGTGCCTCTTTCGCGTAACAAAACTTACGTTCAAAGTGAACACACATGCCTTCATATGCATAGATTATTTTATATGCACTTTTTTACTAATATTTGCTTTAACAGACAGTGCGCTTCAACCGATTATAGATAAGTATGATCAAATTGATAACAGTATCTGGCTGCAGTACTTCATTTGTATGCATTTTAGGTTCTAAAGATTGAAAGCACGAAAATCGCAGCTGATTCTGTTCCCGAAATATATTCAAATGAAACTTTCAGTTTTTTGATTGTATTTGATATGGTGAGCATGCACGTAGAATGATCATTATTCGATTAAGAATGATACATTGACACACATATATGTATCTCAAACTCAAGAATAGCTTAAACACTATCCACTGATCTGATTACTGAAAAATAACTTTATCATATTAAAATGTTAAAATGAGGTTAAAAACTGCCTTCTTCACGTTTTTAATAAACAGCATTCGTTGTCAAGAAGATTTCTATACTTTTCTGATGCTTTCGAGAAATCAATTACATTTTTGTCCAAACATCGCTTGGAAGAAAGTTGATTGATTTAAGGATGATTCATAAGCTACGTTACGAGTTTTTCTCTTGTTTAAAGAAAGATGAAAAGAAAATTTGCGTGCAGTTAAAAAGGATACAATGATATAAACAAAAGGAAAAACGCGTTACGTAGCATGTTAAATGTGAGGGGTTGAATTGGGACGGGTTCTTCATGACCTAGAGAGATGAAACTTATTTTGTACTCTTTTGGTATCAAATTCCGCCATTCTCTGCAAGAGCATTTCGAGATTTTTAATTAATTCATTCTCACATGAGGTTTTAAAATATTAGAAGTGACGTAGATGGATGAAACTTTTGTTGTACGTTTTAGAAGTAGTGTGTTTTTAGAGAATTCTTCCAATTTCAGGGGATGAATTGGGGTGGATTTCACATACCCTAAAGAGATGAAACTTCGCTCGTTAATTTTTTGCATCAAATTCTGACATTATCAGGAAGAAAATTTCGAGTTTTTAAAGTAATTTATTTTAACTGAATTTTTGAAATGTTAGGGGTTGAATTGGAGTCGTTTCCATACGATGTAGACGGCAGAAACCCTTTTGTTATTGAATATTTCCGCTATCGACAATAAAGTCTTCGTGACATTGATGAATTGGGATTTTTTTTTGAACGTTGCGAACTTTAGATTCCTAATTTGTTATCGGTGGAAACGTCATTAACGTAAATGTCATCTGATGTTGTCGAATGTCAATGAATTGATGAAAATGTCAGATAGCACTCAAAGTTTGGAGGAATCAAATTGGAAGAGATCGTCTATCGAAGATTCAGTTGATAATGTTGCCACAGCGCCAAGTAATTCAAACTCTTTTTCAACAAAAAATGTTTGTTTGCAAAATGTTTCAAAATATTTTGAGAATCTGTTTAATTTCCTAGCATTTTGATGTTAGTCAACCATTTCACTCTATCCAAACAATTAACAGCATTACCATTATTATTTGTAAATAAAATATTAGTAATCATCATTTTTTCAAAAGTTCACATACGACACGAAATAACATCCAACGACATTGACTATAAGCTTCATCGAGCGGCCGACAGAGGTCTGGCGCCTAATATCTCAAAAAGGTAGTAGATGCTGATAGATGTTGGTGGTACTATCTTATACTTTGAACATCTACTACACTAAAAAAATTTGTTTTTTTTAAATCATTAATTGACTCTAGTTAAACTAAATCTAGTCAGAATGACAAGGATTCCTTACTTAATTACACGCTGATGGTTTTCTAAGTTGCTTACATCATTTATGAATATTTCCAATAGCAGTGATTCATGATCATAAGTATAATAGGCTCTTTCGTAAACAATTTCAAACGATATTAGAGTTTGAATTTTAATGTAAAAACGACTATTCAAATTTTCTAACGCCTAACATATTTCGTTGTTCATGTTCATTAATGCAAGAACGGAATCTTTTGATTGTATGACTTGTTTCTCTCAGTGCAACTCACATCCAAGATAAATAAATATTTTCCAAAACTGTGATGATAATTTTCGAGATTCGGGACAATTATATTCACTGTAAAAACTATGGTTCCATTTTAATGGAGCATCATTTTTTTCGCGTCCTGTCATAATACCAAATGGTATTGTTTTGAAGCCATCGTTCGTACTGTTTTACTTTGCTAACTTCAGATTGAAAAGTGGTACATACTAGCGAACCGAAATAATGCACAGAGAGTATTGTTTTAATTACTTGCAACTTCATGCTTAGAAGAAACAAAAACATTTGAAACAGAAAAAATCTGATTCTCACTTCGGTCCTGTTTTGATCCAAAAAATGTTGTACTAAAACGTCGTTTAGTGTCATCAAAACAAAGTGGCATTAGATTAGAGCCACCCGAGACTACATTTTTGGAGTATTGTTTCAATACCGAAAACTAGCCTTGATATGATACATTTTTTTACAGTGTTCATATAGGATAATATGAAGCATATTCAATGCACTTCAGGATTATTAAAATTTGGAACTCGTTTCGTCGGGTCAACAATGGTATTGCTAATTATTGAAACTATTTTGCATTGTCAACATTTTTTAATATTTTAGTTTTAGCGACCTATTTTTCTTTTTTTTTAAGAAAATAAACCTTGTCATTCTAACTAGGGTTTTAAATTTGACGCCTGTCCTAACTAGGTAAATAGATGATTTCTTGTGTACGGGTACAAGGAATTTTTTTAGGTGTATAGAACATTAATTTTTCTTGCCGTATTGAACATCCATTTTTCTCCATGTAGTTGATCGAAATATACGATCCTTCCAGAAGCTCACTTATGAAACAAGATGAGATGAGATATCATAAAAAAGGACGAGAATTTTTCTCAGTCTTGATCATTTCTCGTATTTCTCTCTCAAATGCAACACTATCGGGACTATTGATTTCATTCAGGTTTTTGTCTTCAGCTCGACTCCGCATTTACAGTGATAATTCCAAAACCGTTGAACATTGTTGTATTTTAATATCTGTAAACCCTGAATTACGATTTTGGTAAGTCATCCCATAATTTTGAACAGTTGTGTATGTAATTGCTTTAAATTTAACACATACTGCAATAAACGCGATACAAATCTTCGGGCATAATAAACACACATACATACTCACAAATGTGGCTTTCTATCGCCAAATGTGAGACGCAGAAGCTATTTTCGCACACTTTACTCTGCCGCTTTGTCAAAGCCAAGTGACCCACGAATGTGCCTTCAACTTGAATAAACGTGAGTATGTGTTTGGGTTTCGGTTTTATTTGGATGGAAGAGTTAGGTGCGCCTGTGTGAAGAACACGGGAAATGTGAATTCAAAGGTAGGAGGGATTGACTCGTCTAGACGACCCTGCTGGGTTTTCCACCCGTATGTTTTCCTTCCCAAGGTGAAAATTACTTCAGGCGCTAGTAGCTCTGGTCGGGATTCCTATTAACTTAGCTTCAACATTTACATAGCAAAAGATGCCATGTTACGCTTTGAACAACCTCAAGGTATTGGGGTCACAATTCCGTGCTTTGTCAAAGTTGAAACCAAACGTCTCTCATTTGCGTTAGGTATAATCTCCCGTCACATTTTTGGTGAAATCGTATCGGGTAATTTGATTTCATTGAAACTCTTCTGTGTGTGTTAATTTGAGAGTTCCTACTTCCGCTTTTTAATGTTTGCAGATAGGTTAAGGTAGGGTTACCATCCGTCCTGGTTTTTCGGGACATGTCCTCTTTTTTCGAGGTCTGTCCTGGTGTCCTGGTTTTTTCTTGAAAAAAGTTTTTTCTTAAAAAATTATAATTATAATTATATTATTAAATAGATAATTAAATTATTAAATAACAATAATTACAGTAATAGTACATTATTTATACCATTTCCCATACTTTTGTCAAGGATATCTAGTACATTTTTGTCCTGATGACCTTTTTTTTAGGAATGGCTTGAAAATTGTTGACCGTCCTGGTTTTTCACCCGACCCAGATGGTAACCCTAGTTAAGGGGCTGCCCATAAACTACGTTACCAATTTGAGCGGGAAAGGGATCGCGCCAAAAACTGCGTTTGGTAACAGAAGGATGGGGGGGGGGGGCAATCAGTTGAAGTAACGTTACGGACTTAGATAATATTCAGTATCTTTCCTGATGATATATTTTAAGATGTTTGCGAATTTGGCGAAAGATTGCCCGCTGTAACGGTAAAGTTCAATAATAACTCAATAAAAATAAAGAACTTCTTAAAATAATGTTTAAGAAGTGAAATCTTTCTTCGATCGATTCTATTATTTTGGTCTGACGATCAATTTGAATAAAAAAGACTAGGAGTATTCCGAGTCAATACTATAATTATAAAAAGTCACATTCTCGCAACGTTTCGACCTCAATCTGTTGGTCATCCTCAGGCAAATTATACCTCAAAAAGCAATTTTGGGAAATCAAAATTGTGGTCCGATGAAAAAAATTGAAACGGTTACCGAAATTTTTTTAAATTGGGAAAACCTCAAAAAAAAGAGGCTCCCAATATTTAAAGAGTTATATATATTTTTTTAATTTTAAAGAGCAAAACCGCAATAGTCAAACGACGGACGAAGTAATAGTGACTATTACTA